>RBNI01006867.1:0-10892 GCA_003990745.1 Jimgerdemannia flammicorona | reverse complement strand
AGAAAAAAAGAAAAGGAAAAAGACCCCCCAAGGGGAATAAGATAGGGGAAGGGACAATAGTAAAATACAGGCAAGATGGGGGTAATAAAGATTCAGACCACCCAATTATTAAAAAAACAAAAAAAAAAAAAAAAAAAAAAAAAAAGAGTGTGATAAGTACCAAAAACAAAAATAAGATCAGCAAGACCAGGCACCCAGGTCATCAAGAATTGAGCCTATCTCCTTCCACCATATCACAATAGATATTATTGGGCCACTACCAGTAATACTATCAGGAAACTACTATATTATAGTTATTGTAGACCTCTTCACTAAATGGATAGAGGCAGAAGCATTACAAGAAGCCAATGCCCTCTCTATAGCCAACTTCCTGCACTGAGAAATCATCTGCCACTACAAGATACTGAAGCAAATTACAACAGACCATGGCACAGAATTTGTCAATAGATTCTATGAGATAATGTATCAGAAATACAAGATCCAGCATATCAAGACCACTGCATACCACCCTCAAGGAAATGGACAGATAGAGAGAACTAACAAGACCCTCAAGAACATCTTAGCAAAGATCTCAGAGACATATAAGAATTAGGATAACTATCTCCCAACCACTCTCTCTATTCTATGAGACATATGGTCACAGAGTACACACTTTACCCTAAGAGAGCTTCTCTTCAGAGAAGAAAATTCTGATAGAACTTCAGCTACAAACCTAGACCTAACTTGGAGATGGGTCAATATAGAAATCTGGAGACTACACCAAATTAGGAAGAAGGCTGAAGATTACATTATCAAGTCACAAGTGCTGATAAAGAAGAATATGGAAAAGAATCACAAGGTCCTAGAACCCATCCAAATTGGAGAAAAGGTTCTACTGTATTGAAATATAGTAGAAGCCTCATGGTTGCAAAAACTAGAGCCCAAATGGGAAGGACCCTTCTATATATAAGATATCAAGAGAACTATCTTCTGGCTTAGAAAAATCTCAGAGATTATACTGCCTACCATGGTATATAGGAACAGACTCAAGAAGTACCACAAACCTATACAAGAGAAGCAAAATGTGATGACTGCCCATGAGGTTCTAGTCTATGAATTATAACAGTATGTCCTGTAACTAGTAGGCTATCTGTCTAGACTATTCTCTAAGAAATATGGTACTAGCAACTACTCATTCATGAGACTTTTGAAGCCAGAGGAGTTCGGACCATCAACTGATTGATCAAGATCAGAATCAGGCCCTTGTTTTATATGAAGGGAGCGACCCTTCACCATCATGCCAAAATACAAAGAGAAGATACTAGTCTATAAATACCACTTTTTGATCCCTTACCAGAGGTTATAGGATCAGCAAATTTTTTATGACTGGACCAATGAATAAGGATGCTCAAGAAGATCCTTATTCAGGAGGAAGATGTAACAGTGACCTCAGAATGATGACATCAGTACAAGAGATAGTCTTTCCTTACAAGCCACCAGATTGGAGCACAAGAAGATTATATGGCATATGAGATGAGCAATAATGACCAACTGTGAGTCATTGTGACTACAGTATGGTATGTATCTTGAGAAATATAAAAGAAGGATCAAGGAACTACAGTAGCAGCAACCAATAAGACCCACCAACCCCAAAATAGCTCAAAGACTCACTATAAATGAAATGCCTGCTGCTCACCAAACCTCAAGATCAAGGAACCACCAAGGTACCTATAAGAGGGTTACTTTTTAGGGTAACTATTACATAGTTTTGGAAGGGTTTTCTGGAAGTTCTGGATATTCTGGAAGACCGTTTTCTTATGGTCAAGATCAATTTCATATGGAGTACATCCTCTACACTTATTGATTTTAAGATTGGATTGACATCTCAACCAAAGTCCTTTTTTGGACTAGTTCTGGATGTTCAGGATTTTCTGTATTTCAGGAAGTTCAAAAAACTAAGATCAGCTTAGTTGAATTGGTGTATCACTATAGACAATATCCAATTAGGAAATTTCATGACAGGGTTAGGTGTGGGACCTAATGGGGAGCAAATTTACTTAAGAGTGGTTTGTGGGTTATTAAATAAGTTTATTCGCTATTTATGATATTACTATACTAGAAGTAGTTGTATGAAGGGATATTGTAGAGAAGTGCTCAAAAGTTATATTCAGATTGTTCAGATCTTCAAGTCTGAGATTCTGAGGTCTGGGGGAGGGGGTATTTATACTAGTGAAGGGCTATTTGAACTATGCTAGATATGGATGTAGCACTAAGTGCCTTGCTGAGTTAGAATGCAGTCACGTAGTACAAGTATGATCTGATATGTCAAGAGATTGTCTGACTGCTGAGTTAGTTCATAGTTATATCATATAAGGCTAATCTAACTATACTATGACTGCTAAACTATTTATAAGTTTAGGCACTATCTGGGTAGTCTTTGATGACATCACTATTGATGACATCATCACTAGCAAAGTCTGAGCAGTTTTCTGACTTCTGATATCATCAGTTTTTAAGATGTCATCACTTTTATCTCTTGTAAGATTAAGGCTGTCCTTGGTAGTGGTGGTTGTACAAGGATAACAGGTCTTGGTTCTCTTTTTTTTTGATCTGCTGGCATATTTGTGAGGACTGGTCATTCTCGTCTAGGGCGAGGGCTCTCAATGTTGTAGCTGGGGATTCAAACCTCTTGGAAATGATATTTTCTGTAATCTGAGGCAATTTCTAGTAGTAATATCTGTCACATGGATGGCTTGAGATTGGTTTCGACAATATCAGCTTTCTTGAGTTTAGATGAAGTATCTGTCACTCTCCAATGGAGGTGATACAGATAGAGTAAACAGAGTTGTTTAAATATGTTTTGCTTTTACTAAGTAATGAGGTCTTGTATAGTCATAGTATATCTTGGTCTTGAGTTGATAAGTGCAGTTTGTGAATCTTTTGGTAGATGAGATAGAGTTCTTCTTGTCTCGATTTGAGTTAGTACTTTCGGTTTCCTTTTGTAATAGTACAGTATACCAAACTAGTTATAGCAGTTCAGAGTCAGTCTTATGGTTATAGTACTTCTTCTAGTATTCTTATATCTTGGCAGTGGGTTCTCATGCTTGCTGGTGTATTTTGTGTAACCAGATGATCTCTTCAGTAACTTGTTTTATAATCTCGTATATGGTTTCCAAATTAGTTCTGAGGATGCCATGTGATTTTGGTGGCTTGGAGGTTGTGCGCTTACAACTCTCTCCTTCTTAGCTTTCGATGTCCTTGTCAGAGCCTTCTAATTTGTTCTGGTATTGTTGTACCATTTGGATGGTTCTTGTGGCTGTATTTGTTGAGAATTTGTTCAACTTTGTATTCTTCTTGATCATTAATAATGACAGGTGCAGGTGGTTCTGTGGTTTGGTTCAAAAATATGTCTTGGACCTTCTGGAGTAGTGGTCTGACATAGCTGTCAACTTTGAAAATATCTTCTTTAGAGTTCTTGAGTTCTCCTTTGGATGGACAGATGGAGATAGCAAAGAGAGGACATTTCTTGGCTAATTTCTTGAGTTGTAGCTTATTGATATGGGTGATCTTTGGTCCAGGGTTGCTAGAACTGAGTGGGTCCTTTTCACCTTATAGTTTGAAGTTGTGGCATCCTTTCTTGATGATCAGAGAATGGTTTATCCAATCAATCATGAGGTTCTCTTATTTCAACCATGGGGTTCCAAGAATGATTTCATTGTCTGAAAGTAGTATGATTTGGAGGGTAATATGTACTCAATAGTCACCAATTCAGAAGGGCAGATTGCAGACTTCTTTACTAATGATATGTGAGGTTCCATCAGCTGTGGCAACTGCTTGAGTTTGTTATACCAGAGAGATGAAGACCTTGAGTCTGTTGGCTGTTTCTTCATTGATGAAGTTGCCTGAGGTACTGCTGTCTATTATAATCTTAACAGGTACTTGATTGATAAAAGCTTTAAGTGTAAGCAGTTTGTCTGATCCAATGGTGGTGATTTCAGTTGTAGGAGCTTTCCTTCTGTTGGTTCTTCTTTGAGCCAGTTCATTGATACAAGAGAAGCAATCATCAATTATTTAGGAAGAGTACATTCCAATGCTATGCAGGTATTGGCCACTTGGTATATATCTGTCTTTGATTTTTTTGTAGAATTGTTCTTCCTTGTTCGTAGTAGATTGGGTTGGGGCCTTATTTGATGAGCCAAATCCTTTGGATCCTCAGATGGTGGGCAGTAGTTCAGGGACTTCCTTGACTATCAGGGTTGACTTGATTTTTTCGAATAGAATCTGGACAATGCAGAATCCAATGGAAATCTTGAAGGGTGTCCAACTGTAGTTTTGAATGAGGACAATAATTTCACCTGTATAATCCTTATCAATGACTCCTCCTTCTACTGAGAGTCCTTTCAATGCTAGGCTGCTGTGACAGTATATTCTTCCAACATATCCTTCAGGAATTTGGATACTAATTCCTGTATAGACTTGCTTGACTTCTCAGTTGGAAACTGTAGCTTCTTTGGCTGCATACAGGTCATATCCAGCTGCTTTTTGACTTCCTTTGGTTGGAGCCTTAGCAGTTTGTCTTAACTTGACAAAGTCTAGTGTTCTGGTAGTCAGGTTGTTGAGATGGTACAGAGTGGTAACAGTTGCTCATGTTGCTGTTTGGGGTTTTCGGTTAGGGCAGGCACTGGCCATGTGTCCTGTCTTTTGGCAATAGAAGTATGCTCCACTTCTTCAAAGTTCATTCCTTTCTCCTTCTGTGAGTTTCTTGAAGGTACTTGGTTGGATAGGTTCATGATTTCTGGGTATCCAAGAGGTGGATGTGGAGGGAGCTCAGGATACTTCATGCTTGGGTTCTTCTTTCTTGGTCCAAGTCTTTTCCTTATTGTTGAATTGTCTTCAGGGCAGAATTGGTCCAGCTGTTAAAATTCACTTGACCATGGTCTTGATTCTTGCCAGGCACCATTGTTGGTGATTGCAACCAACTGGACAGCCTTTTTCTCAGATTTTTCTAGTAAGCCATTCAGGCAGGGTATTGAATAAATGGTCTGCTCTTATACTATTTCATACTTCATCATTGGTAATATATCCTAGGCCAACAGTATTCAGGAGTGATTTGAGTTTTGTACAGAAGGTTTTGAATTCTTCTTTGTCATGTATATCAAATTTGAGGTTGCAGAGTTTTACTCAAGATTCAGCAATCATTGTTTTGCTGTAGTATTGAGTAATCATAAGTTGTTTGAGTCCAGGGGCTGCAGGATGGGCTCCATATCCTGGGGCATTGTTTGCTGCATTCTGAGCAACTACTGCAGGTTGGGTGTCCCATGTGAGGGGTTTTTCAGGAAGGGTTCACTACCATTCTTCGGCAGGTCCTCAGAAGAATGTAACAACTCAGTGGACATAGGCTGTGGTGGTAGCAAAGAGTTGTTCTAGAGTGTGGTCTTGATTGTTTATTAGGAGGCAGTCAGCAACTCACTCATTGGTCCATTGATTGGCTTCAAAGTTGGTATCAACTATACTAATGAAGCTTTGGACTTCTTGTACAGTACCATTGAAGGTAGGTAGGTTCAGATTTTTTGTAGGTCAGGTCTGTTCAGCTAAGGCAGTAATGATTGCTGCCATTATGGCTACCTGAGCTGTGAGGTCTAGAATCTGTTGGTTCACCATGTTGTTTACTGGAGGCAGTTGGACTGCTGGTAGTAGTGTTACTGGTACTACTTGAGATACTGGTACAGAGTGTGAGGGTGTTCTTTGAGTCTTGGAGTAATAGTTGTGGGTCTGGAGTAAGGGCTTGATAGATAGCTATCTGTTGCTGTATAGGTATATTCTGGCCTGATAGAGGTGCATCTCCTTTGGTAGTATATCTGGGATCGAATTCACTGAGATACTTTTCCTCCTCTTCAGTTTGGTCCTCATGTAGTTGGGTTTACTCAGCATCGAAGTAGACAGAGTCAGTTGTATATCTGATTTTGGAAGGACTTAATTCAAAGTCAAGTTCTGGTTTGGTATTAGTTGCAGATTCTGGTAGAGCAGTAGTAGGGCCTGCTTCTGGTTCAGGGTCAGGTAGTTGATGAAGAGTTTCTCTTGCTTCTTCCTTAAGGATATACTAGGCCTTACTGTTCTGAAATCGGTAGTATAATACAGTCTTGGTCCTGGTATGGTAAAAGTCAGTAGAGTTGAGCCACTTGGCTACAGAGGCTTGGGCTTTATAAGGAACTAAGGCTAGAAAGACTGCTGCTAGTTGTCCTAGGTCACTCAGATTTGTGGAGCTGACAAAACTCTTGTTGAGAAGAGTAAAGAAGGCTTCTATAAGATCTTCTTCATCTTGACTTGCTGGGTATAGTGTAAGGAGTTTGGTGAATAGGGTTTTGCCTATTTGCTGGTTTAATTGGAGTACTTCTTTCTTGTATTGTTAAGAAGGAGAGATAGTTGGCAATCCCCTTGAGAAGGACGGAAGCTGCGCTCTGCGCATTAACACACACCAGTGTTTGAAGGCATTACTCTGTCACACCTGTGGGTCGGCAAGCATCTCAACACAGTTTTTTTTTTTTTTTTTTTTTTTTTTGGAGTACTTCTTTCTTTGAATAAAGTTTGTCCCACTTGTTGCAGGTGTGGAGGTCAAATTGTCCTTATACATCAGGTTCAATTCTCTCCAGATTGTCAGATAGTTCAGGATAAATTCCAGTTCAGAGGTTGGGCTTTATACCAACTTATAGGAATTCGCAGAGAGGTTTTGTAGCGGAGTGAGGAAGTATCTTGAAGCGGAATTGGATTGTAAACTGCTGCTACCAAGTTGTAAGAGGGTTGCTTTTTAGAGTAACTGTTACATAGTTCTGGAAGGGTTTTCTGGAAGTTCTGGATATTCTGGAAGACTGTTTTCTTATAGTCAAGATCAATTTCATATAGAGTACATCCTCTATACTTATTGATTTCAAGATCAGATTGATATCTCAACCAAAGTCCTTTTTCAGACTAGTTCTGAATATTCAGAATTTTCCATATTTCAGGAAGTTCAAGAAACTAAGACCAGCTTAGTTGAATTGGCATATCACTGCAGACAATACCCAATTAGGAAATTTCATGACAAGGTTAGGTGTGGGACCTAATGGAGAGCAGATTTACTTAAGAGTGGTTTGTGGGTTATTAAATAGGTTTATTCACTATTCATAATATTGCTATACTAGAAGTAGTTGTGTAAAGGAGGAGTATGAGATTGATGAGGTGAGGAGGGCAGACCTTGGAGTAGTTGCTGGTGAGCGGGCAGCCTATTGCTGGGCAGAGTATCATGGCTTGCAGCTCTGGCAGGAGGTCTGTCTGGAGTATCGCAAGGAATTCGAGGAGCATGAAGATGGGGCCATAGTAGAACTTCTGGGAGCATTGGAAGCACAGGAAGCAGGGGAGAGGGAGCGGGCTGCTGAACATGACTTGGACTTGGTGCAGGAGGAGCAGACTGCGGACTTGTAGAAGATGGGGCCATGCTATATCATTATTCCTTATGAACAGTACAACCAACATTTTCTCTTTGAATGTGAATGGGTTACGAGGCTCTGGGTGGCACAAGAACATTTTTACTTGGCTCAAGGGATTAGAGGCTGATCTCTTTTTACTGCAGGATGTTAGATGTGAGAATGAGGACGATTGGATAGAGTGGACTAGGGAATGGGGTGGGGCCACAGCTTGGTTTAGAAAGGTAGCAATTTTGGTAAGGAAGGGTAGAGGCGAATTGGGGGAAATCAGGAGCTGGGGAGATCGCTTGGTCTGGAGAGACTGGCATCAGCCAGGGTGGGAATCTGTGAAGGTGGGCTCCTGCTACTGCCCTGCAGCTAGGGGGGAGAGAACTGCATGGATTAGGGAGCTGCTGGAGGAGGGTATTCTCTTAGAGAAGGGGGTCGATGTGCTCAGTGGGGATTTTAATATGGTTTGGGACCAGCATTTAGACAGGACAGATGAAGGGAGGAATGCTGGGGGCAGAAGTGGAGGTTTGGATGCATGGGAAGAGGTGGAGATATTGAGCTCTTTGGGAGATATGGGCAGAACCAGGTGGGGTGATGCAAGGGTCTACACACATTGGGTGAATGGCTTGGGCATAAGAATTGATTGGATTCTGACAGCAGAGTGCTGGAGATCAGATGTTTGGAAGACATTGGAGGTGGAGTGGTGCCCATGGTCAGATCACTGGGGACTTTGGGGGCAGAGGCAGTTTGGGGGGAGTGGTGATGGACCCGGACATTGGCACCTTAACTCCTTCCTGCTGGTTGAGAAGGGGTTGTGGGAATTGTAGGTGGCGGATATTCAGGCAAAAGTTTTTGCCTAGAGGTATGAGGGTTTGCTGGTGGCTGTCCGCTGGATGAGATTGAAAGAGGCTGTGAGGGTTTATTGGGGAGAGGCTGGTAGAGAGGCTGAGAGGCAGAGGAGGAGGCACACGAGGTGTGCTTCCAACAGGCTGAGGAGATTATAAATGGATTGGGTGGATCTGCTTACTATTGTTGGGGTGGAGGATTGGAGGATCGAGAGAGCGAAATTGGAGATTGTGGAGTTACAACAGGTGTTGAGGGAGGAGGAGGAGACTCATATGCGGGGCATGGCTGCTAGACTATGGTGGCAGGGGCTTGAGGAGGGTGAGCGGCCTACTGGATACCTATCAAGACTTCTCAAAGCCAGGAGAGTGCGACATCGGTGAGATGGGATCCTGGATACTGATGGGGATATGATACATGGCACACAACAAATCCTAGGGGTGTTGAAGGAGAGATGGCAGGGCTTGTGGAGTGAGGGAGAAGGGGGTGCTGATGAAGTGGAGATTGCAGACACACTGGAAGAGTGGGGGCCACCACAGGTAGCTGGACTGGGGGACTTGATCTTACTGGTGCAGTGGGAAGAGATTCAGAGTATCCTGGCAGCAACTAAACTAGGGATGGTACCTGGAGAGGATGGACTGCCATGGGACTTCTGGAAGAAGATGGTTGATGTCTCTGGAGTTTTGGGGGAGATGGCTGCTCTCTGTGACCATGTCCTTCAGAGTGGTGAGTGGGTGGGGGAGCAGGATCTCGGGCTGGTGGCCTTATTGTACAAAGAGAAGGGGAGGAGAGAGGACTGGAAGAACTGGAGACCAATCATGCTTCTGGATATGGACAGGAAGATGGTGACTAAGATGATTGTCGCAAGACTGCAGGGAGTTGCCCAACAGATGCTGGGGGAGGAGCAGTGGGGCTTTGTTGGGGGCAGACTTATAAGAGATGGGACTGCATGGGTTCATAGTATGATCAAAGGGGCCTGGGCCTGTGGCCTGGATAGAAGGTTGGTCTTTTTGGACCAGGAGAAGGCCTATGACTGTGTACAGTGGGTGTGGCTGGGCAAGGTATTGGACCGAATTGGAGTGCCACCAAGGTTTAGCGCCTCTATGTTGAGTCTGCTGGAGAGCAGTCAGGCAGCTCTGACATATAATGGTCACCATGGGAGAGCGTTTCCCTTGGGAAGAGGAGTTCCTCAGGGGGAGGCAGGGCTCTCTATATATGGTATAGTGTGGAAGGTTGGGGCCTTTGCTGATGATATGGTGGTTGAACTTGGGGATGTGGTAGATGTAGAGGCACTATAGGAGACTGTGGAATAGTATGAGACCCACTCAGGGGCGAAGCTCAACTGGCATAAGTGTGAGACAATGGTGCTTGGGAATGGGCTAGTGGGTGGGGATGTCATTGGAACAATTGTCCCTACTGGGGAGGTGGTATAGTATTTGGGTATCTTCCTCTCTGTATATGGTTCTGTCTTGCCACGAGGGTGGTGAGAGAGTAGGGTGAACATTTGGGGGGAGGCCCTTCATAGATGGGGAGGTCGCCATATCTCTCTAGCAGGGCAAGTGTCAATTTTGAATATTTACTGGTTCCCCAAGCTGTGGTATGTGGCATATCACCTTGACTTCCCAGTATGGGTAGTGAAGAAGCTGATGAAGATGGCTAGGGATTGGATTTGGGCAGGGAGGAGGTCCCAGGTCAGTTGGGATACTCTTATGAGGCTGGTAGTCAGGAGAGGTCTTGGGCTGGTGGACTTTTCTAAGAGGCTGCACTGTTTGCAGACTTGGTGGTTGAAAAGAGCTGTGGAACTGCAGGGCGGAAGCTGGGTGCCTCTGTTGCAGAAGGTATGAGAGATGCAAACATCTCCTCGGGGGTCCTCTGGCGATCTGCTCTCTCTGGTAGAGCTGAATGGAATTTGGTGGTTGAGGTTTAAGGGCTTTTGGTAGGGTGTGGCTGATGGAGCATACCGCATTGGCCTGCACTGGCAGGGCAATGAGGGGGAGGTAGTGTGGGGGCCGAATATGTGGCATTGGGATAGATTGCTCCTGGGAGGTGCTCCACTGGCTACGTTTGATATTGGGGAAGGGGTAGAGTACCAGCAGGAGCTTGGCCAGGATCTTTGGCCAAGTGGCTGGCAGGGGGTAGGGATCGGCGAGGAGTGGGACTGGGCTGGTGTCTGGTCTTGGAGTACAGAGGTATGGAGGTGGCTTCCCCCCAAGTTCTGGGTGGTATGGTGGAAAATGTTGCGGAGGAATGTCATGCTGAATTTCCATATGGGGCATTTGGTGGATGGAGGTCAATTTGACTGTAAGGAGTGTTATAATGTTGGGAGAGCTGGGGGTCATGTACAGACACCAGAACATTGGCTAGGAGAGTGCGAGGTTCTGGGGGACTTTTGGGCTGAGATAGGGGATCGACTGGGTGTAGGGCATAGGTTGGTGGGGGAGGGAGGTAGATGGGAGGACTTGAGAACTCAGCTCATGGGTGGGGTGGGTAATAGTTGGCTCACTGTAGGGTGGGTACTAGTAATATGGGTAGGACTGGCAGGTCATTGGCTCTTTGTATTTGAGGAGGGACAGTGGCTGGAGCTGGGAGAGAAGGTGTTAAGGTGGGAAGGGCTATTGGGGG
>RBNI01006866.1:0-10893 GCA_003990745.1 Jimgerdemannia flammicorona | reverse complement strand
CAGTCCTATACTTATTGTACCAAAGAAAGGAGGATGGAGACTCTGTGTGGATTACAGAAAACTCAATTCAGTCACTGAAAAGGATGCCTATCCTTTGCCCAGAATCGATGACCTTTTGGATCAGTTACAAGATGCCAGATACTTCAGCAGTATGGACCTCTTTGCAGGATTCCATGAGATCCCCATAGACCCCAAGGACATCCAAAACACTGCCTGATTGTATATATGGATGATTCCAACATCTATTCAGCAAATTTCGAAGAACACCTGCACCACTTAGAGGAATTCTTCAAGCTCACCCGCAAAAACCACTTGAGGCTAAATGCAAAGAAATGCTACTTTGGGAAACAGAAACTCAAATTCCTTGGATTCATGGTTTCAAAAGAAGGAACTCATGCAGACCCAAAGAAAACCAAGAAGATTAACAATTGGCCAGTACCCAAGACTCCAAAGGAAATACTATCATTCTTGATACTAGTATCCTATTACAGAATGTTTATCAAAGATTTTGCCCAAATTGCTGCCCCAATCCGAACCCTTCTCAAGAAAGGAGTACCATTCAAATGGACAGAATTACAGGAAAAGACCTTCAGAGAACTCAAGAACTGCATGACTACAGCACCAATCCTTGTGCGCCCCAATCTACAGAAGCCATTCATCTTGTATACAGATGCCTCTAAAGATGGCCTCGGAGCAGTTTTAGCCCAGGAAGGACCTGATCAACAGCACCATGTGATAGCTTATGCAAGCAGAGCTACCAATCAGCAGCAGATGAACTATGGAAGCACCAAACTGGAATGCCTTGTAGTCATATGGGCAGTTACCCTATTCAAGCATTACCTCATCAGAAAAAGGTTCACCCTGATCACAGACCATGCAGCCCTCAAATGGTTATTCAACTGCAAGGAACCCATGGGAATCCTAGCCCGCTGGATCCTTATCCTTCAGGATTACAAAATCACCATTATTCACAAAGCAGGGAAAGCTCACAACAATGTTGATGTACTTTCCCGCCAGCCCCAATGAACCAGAAGAAGGGTGTCCCAAGGAACTACACCCTAAAGGAAGCACCTCAGACCATCAAGGTACAAGAAGATCTCATTCAAAAAGAACATCAGAAAGCCCATCAAGGACAGACAACCACAGAAGACAAGATTCGAAAACTGTATCAACCTTGGCCTCACCTCAGAATTCAAGTCCGAGACATCATCCAGAAATGTGACACTTGCCAGAAGTACCAAGGAAAGAAGAACTATCAAGCCCCTTTGCAACCGATTCCCCCACCCACGTACATCTTTCAGAGATGGGGAGTAGATGTAATTGGACCTCTACCGGTTACACCAAGAAGAAGCAAATACATCCTTGTATTTGTGGAACATCTGACCAAGTGGCCCGAGGCTTTCCCAATGGAAATTGCAGATACCTTAACCATTGTAGGCCTCCTCCATGGACTCACACTCAGATATGGACCCCCAGAAGAACTCATCTCTGATCGAGGCACAGATTTCATCAACAATATAATCACAAGTTATACCTGAATTCATAAGATCCACCTCAAAAGGACCACATCATACCACCCCCAGACCAATGGTATGACAAAGAGAATGAACCAGACTATCAAGAAAGGACTTGCCTGAGTCAATCCTACCAATTGGGACCTCTGCTTACCTGAGATCTTATGGGAAATTCGGAACACCCCTGCCACATCTACCAAACAAAAGCCATTCGAAATGATATTTGCCAAAAGAACCAGAACTATTGATCATGAGAATCTCGGAGACCTCCTCAAGAAGGCAGAACAGTTACGAAATCAAGCTCAAGAACAGATTATCAAAGCCCAGGAAAGACAAAAGAAGTACTATAACCAAAAACAGAAGGATCAGGAGATCAAGATTGGAGATCAAGTCCTAGTTTGGAGAAGCATGATCGAGACAAACTTTGCTGTCAAACTAGAACCGAAATGGGAAGGACCTTATCTTGTATACAACATCAGAGGAACCAGCATCTATTTAAGAAGCATGGATGGATGGACTCTCAGAACACCAGTACACATCAACCGCCTCAAGATATACCTTTCCCCACATCATGAATCAGAGAGTTGACAACCGCCTTCAGACTCTTATCCTTAGCTCATTTCAATCACTGCCAGTTCCCCTACCCCAATTCCGAGAAGTCAATGGGAACACTCTCCAGAAGATCCAGATTCATCAAGAGAATCTTATCCTGGCCAGACGATTGCTACAGGTCCATCAACTCCAGGCCCACTATGCAATTGGAGAACAATTGCAGAACCTCCCAGTCCCAGAACAAACATATATCAGAAATACCACAGGACTATCAAGAAGAGATGTTACTGCTGCCGATAGACTCTACACCCTTTACAAGCGAAACCCTGCAGCTCTGATGCAAGCACAATTCTCCTGGTATGATACATGAGGAATGAACCTAGCCACCTACCTGAGCATTGTCAATGCTGTTGAGATCTTATTCCCAGAAGAAGAAGAGGAACCCTTGGAATGGAGCGACCATGGTACAGATGATGAAGATGATGGAATAGGTATTGATGCAGAAGATGCTTACCCACACTGAGATGATGACTAAAAGATAGTCTGGGGACAGACCATCCTTTAGTGGGGGCTGATGTGATGAACCAGGACGTACCATCTGAATTATACCTTAGCCAGATGACACGAACAATTAGCCAGATGACATGAACACCCAGTATAGCAACCAGCAACTATTGCTGTGGAAACTGTATAAATAGCTAGACTACCAGATAAGGTATATCTGTGCAGGACCTGTACACCTATGCCGGATCTGCACACTTGTGCTGGACCTGCACAACTTGCCATAGATAGCAAATCTATAGTTAGCCACATAGTAACTGGATAGCAACCAACTTGTATAAATTACCCCAGAGACAAGAGTGAATAAAACCTCAGTTCCGAAATACAAAGCAAAAGACAAGTCTGCCTACTACACTTCGAGAGATACGCCTGCCAAAAGCCACTTAATCCTAAAGGAATTGGATTGCAACACTTAGGAGAAACGCCTGCTCTACAGCCACTACTAGGAGATTGTGAGCTTTGCCCCTTTCCCACTCCGGTCCACTTTCCGATACAAAGAATGAGTCTGTTTTCAAGAAAAGTCCGCTACGTTTTGGTTTGCTTGCCAGATAAGCCTGAAGACTTTCGCCCTTCCGCCGCATTCCCAGAGAGCCCGCCTTTCTTACCACAAGCCAGTTTCTGACGCAACTTCGCAGTGGAGTCAGTCTACGATGTAACCCCATGCAAACGAAGCCAGTCTTTGACGTAACTTGCCAAGAATCCGCACCATCGTATTTCTAGTTGAAGCCGAATCTGCGCCACCCAAGTTATTATTCCCAGAAGAGCCTGATTCGTGACATCCAAGTTATTTCCCAGAAGTCCGCCGATTCAGGAAGAATCTGCGTCATCCGCCACTTTCAAGTTATCCGCATTCCCAGAAAACCTGCGACATCCGAGTTATCCGAGTTATCTGAATTATCCGCCACTGAGTTATTCATTCCCAGTGAGCCCGGTACAGAAGAATCCACGCCATACAATTCCCAGCAAGCCAAATCGAGTTATCTGCCAGAAATCACATACTTTTGGAAACCCATCATGCTACACAGAAATCACCCGCCACCCAAGAAGGAGAACCACTAAATTGCCAGACTGTCATGTATAAGATCGTCATGCTACACAGAAATCGCCTGTCGCCCAAGAAGGAGAACCGCTAAATTGCCAGACCGTCATGTATAAGATTATCGCGCTACATGAATTCCACGATTCCCAGTTGACCCAAGAAAGGAAATCCATTCACACACAGACACAAATCGCCGCTACACCCAAGAACCTGTCCCAAAAAGGAAACCACTCGCACAGTATCCAGATCTTGACTATTATACCACTAAACACCAAGGACCTCAGGAATCTTAGAACATTTTGTTGCTTTTTGACAAAGTAACTGGGGGCTCAAGCCAAACTACATCAACCCCCAACCTTGTAATTTGCCTCCATTGAGCCAGCACGTTACAATATATATATAAATATCTCATATTGATAACAAATCAAATATATATAAATAACTCACCATTTTTACAATGTCTGCAGCTTTGTCAATGATGGCATGCATCTCATATATATTTTTGAAATGAATCAGTGACCTTGTTGTTAATCTATCAGTTTCGATTGCTGCTAGAATTTTGTTGGCAACTGAAGATGAAATATTTTTAAATAAAAGATCAGAGAGCCAGAGTTCATCTTAATTTAGCCAGGGATAGAAGGGGTTATCATCAAGTTCCTGTTGAAAAGAGATACCATCTTCTTCCTCCTCATCAAGATTATATATATATGTAGCCAGCTTTATCATGATGAATAATTTCAACTGTACTGGCTATTGTGTTATCAAAATCTTCACTGTCTTCAGCATCCTCACCACTAGGAGTATTAGATAATATTTCGATATCAGATGTAGCCTCAGACTTGCTCTTATCATCATCATCCAGATCCTTATAGTCCAGATCTTCATTGTTCTGGTCCTCATTATCCTGCTCCTCATCCTCATTGTCCAGATAGTTATTGTCCTGATTCTCATTGCCAGTTGGTTTAATTTTGACCTCAATGTCTAAATTAACATCTCTGCTATCATCGATTATTGAGGAGTATTCAGATAGATACTGATGGTGAACTATGGTTGAATTACTAGATTCCAGAGTTGAGCACTGACTGTGCACATGAGAATCCTCTAGATGTTTGGTAAGGCCTTCTTTCCTGATAAAGACCCTTGTACAAATCAGGTAACAAAAGGGCTTATTTATAAAAAGTGAAGGTCATGGCATGATTTGCACCAAAAAAGAAGGTGGAGAGAGAGATAGTGGAACCAGAAAAGGTAAAGAAGTCCAAAACAACTGTTATGAAGCTGGTGACAATGGTGGAGAGGGTCCAACCGAATCTGCACTGAAGAAGAGGAAGATGGAGAGAGAGATAATGGAATCAGAAAAGGTGTAAAAGTCCAAAGCAACTGTAATAAAGCTAGTGACAGCAGTGGGGAGGTGTCATTAGTGAAAACGAAATCCACTTCAGGTAAGAGGAGGAAGAGATGAGGTTTTTGTCAGCAGAGAGTCTTGTCTACAGAGGTATTGAAGGTTGGTTGGCAGTGGGGTCTTACTATCTGTCAGCAGAGAAGTTTTCAGAAAGGAAGTTCTGTGGATATGTCAGTTGCTTTGACTAATTCAGGTATCATTCTTGGTCAGCGATTTACTTGTATTACTGGATAACAGTTCCAAGTGTTGTTCTGACAGCAATCTTCTTTACTGAATTGGGTATGCGGTTTGTATGACTTGGCAGTCACACAGATTGTTAAAAGTAGATAAATGAGCTGAATGAGCAGAAGAGACTTATCAGTGGAATATGCTTTATCATTACCTCATCCATTATATATATATATATCATTTACAGTGGCTGAGTCAAGCTTGTGTTCTGATGAAAACCCTCCAGTGATGAGAACCCTCCACTGATGAGAACCCTCCACTGATGAGAACCCTCCACTGACGAGAACCCTCCACCCTTCATCTGACAAGAACCCTCCACTCACCAAGAACCCTTTACTCAACAAGAATATTCTACTTAATCTCCACCCAACAAGAACTCTCCACTTGACCTCTAACAAAAACCCTCCACTTGACCTGATGAGAACTCTCCATGTCAAGAACCCTCCACTTGATCTGATGAAAACTCTCCATGATGAGAACTCTCCACTGATAAGAACCTCTACTGATGAGAACCCTCCACTGACAAGAACTCTCCACTGATGAGAACCCTCCACTGATGAGAACCCTCTACTGATGAGAACCCTCTACTGACAAGAACCCTCCACTGACAAGAACCCTCCACTGACAAGAACCCTCTACTGATGAGAACCCTCTACTGACGAGAACCCTCCACTGATGAGAACCTCCACCTTCCATCTGACAAGAACTTTCCACTTGCCAAGAACTCTCCACCCAACGAGAACCCTCTACTCAACAAGAATCCTCTACCTGATGAGAACTCTCACTGATAACAGATATTTCCATTGACAGGCAACAAGACCCTGCTTATCACAATGTCCTCAATAACTAGAAAGTGCTGTTCTACCCCAAGTATTGTCCATTACACTTGAAGGACATCAAATGCTCTGGTCAAACAAAGTGCAAATTCTCAGCTAGCCTCTATACCGAGTAATACCAAAGTCACCACTGCTGTAGGTCAAGAGAATAAGAATACTGGCCTCACTATGATTCCTGTGAAGTCTGGCAAGAAAATGGCTAAATATGTCAACTTCACTGTCTCTCAAGCTGATAATGAAGACACAGAGGACCAGCCCCTTATTCACACTCTACATAAACTTCCGAATTCTGAAATGTTGGTGATATCTACTGAGACATCCAGGATAGAGCCAATCTTGTATGAAGAATATGACAATCACAAACCTGCTGACTCCACTATCTTGCAGACTGACAATGAAGACATGGAGGACCAGCCTCTTATTCACACTCCATGCAAACGTCTTCCCAATACCATCAGATCTAAAGTAGTAACAATACCTATGAAGAAGTCCAGAACAGAGCTATATCAAGAACCTGATGCTGATAAGAATGACGACTGGGATGAGTATGAGACTAATAATGAGACGGACAACATAACTCAAAGTACAACAATGCTGATATGTGGCCAAGCTTTAACCATTACAGCAACAGACTCATAACATGCTATTTTACAGCATGCTATAAAACAGAAGAAGCTTTCACAGATTCACACGTATGTAATTAAATTTCATGATAATTCATTTCATTGGTTAATGTTCACACTTTTTTCACTTTCTCACTTTCTTACTTTCTTAATTCTAGCTACAAGCTTGTTGATCTAAAGCTTAATTTTGAGCTATCAGATACAACTTAGATTACTATGACAAACCAACTGGCAATTCATCAAGTATATATTGATTTCTATCTAACTATTACTGGCAGAGTCCATGAGGATTTACTTTGGAGGATTATGGCACAATTTGGATTTTGCTATGACAATGATCCAAATGATATTATCTATTGAAAGGTCAGAGTCTTGATCAATATAAATCTCTATCTATTTAAAATATTAGATATTAATTCTCAAACCTCTATTTTACTATAGCTTTGTCAAGTCTTACTCTTAAATCATGGACACCTAAAGGAGCAGCTTATCAAGAAGATTGAAGTCTTGTTTTCTGACATAACATTCAACATCACCATTCCACTGCAGCCATCAGACTACCAAAAGATGAATAAGAAGCAACATTTGGAGGCAGCAAAAACAATTTCCAATCAAATCGCCTTACAGTATCATAATCAAATCAAACATCTTGACCAGACCTTCATATATGAACGCGATGATCAGATGAGAAAATACACTAATAAATTCCATAGCATTTACATCATTAATGCTATCAGTATCCTTTTTACTGGTCCTAATACTCGAATTCCTACTGTCATGGCTGGTGTACACAACCAACTCAATGTTCCTCTGCTGGCTGTAATTTGTACTTTGGTAAGTACTAATAATATTCAATTTAGAAATACTATTACTGGTTATTGCTCTATTGAACCTCAAACCCATTATCTCACTTTTGCTCTCTAGCACAGCTTGAATATCTCATCAAGGCACATGGACTCAGGAAGTTCACCGAGGCCAAGTGGGCTCCTAAATACAAGGACTGGATCCGCCAGATCAATATAGTAGACATCTATGGCAAAATTGATTGGGATCAACTTCTTCGCAAATCACGCCAAGCACAAGCTCAAGTTGATGAATCCATTATCAGCAATCATTCAGATAATGAGTTCGAGGAGTATCCAGATGAAATTCCCTATCATGATGAATAATCTCATCTGTGTGGGTTATGTTGGCAGTATTTGGCAAAACAAATCTTGCAGCTGTATTGAATAGTAACAACTTTGCAAATATGTGCCTTTTCTATCTTACAATTTATATCTATGTCTCTCCATCATTTTCTTTATTATATGCAATAATTGCAATCATATCAAGATACTCCTTATAAAGTATTAGCATATAGAAATAACAAAGGGGTGGCAAGCAAACTGAAATTGTCAGATGATGTGTATTTATGATTATATAACGAAACGATTATCATATCAATGGTTCCTGGCAAATATGGTTAGCAGGCTCGAATACAGGCTGGCCAATGGGCTATCAGGCTTCAACAGTATAACATTTTTCTTTATTATTTTGACACTTACGCCACTCTCATGTCTCATGGACAAACACTTAGCAGATTTAAAGTTGAAATATGTCTAAATAAAGAGAACGTAACAATATGCCATGTATCAATGTTCATAGTTATCTCTAGTATTGTGAAATATTTTTTATTTTTCCTATTTTTCCTATTTTTCCGCGACCATTTTTTCCATTTCCGCCAATTCCGGAAAAATGAAAAAATGAACTAGCAAATTGCAACGGCCAACCGTTGCCACGTGCTCTTATAATGAAATAGGCGGGGTAACGGGGCCGCAATAAGGCTCGATGAGACGACCAAACTCAACATAATCATCGTCACTCGTGATCTCGCATACTAGTTAATCCACACCGCCGGGACACGTCTGAGGCGAGATTCACACGACACATGCGGAACGTTGCTTTTGACGCACGACAGTTTGTTTTTATTAGCGGTGCATGGGGTTAAAAAAGCAGCCAATCCTCTCTCCTTCAAAATACTCTTATGCAGGTAAATTTGATCGATTGAAGAGTTGCGCAATGGAAAAATTACAAGCAGCTCCGCAGATATATATATCTAAAGGCGTCGTCAAGTATTTCGAACTGGAGTCTTGGGGATGGCATTATGGTAAATGAACAAAGAAAAAACAGAGCTGGTCACATGAGCAGGTATATGATTGTAGCTGTAACCTCGTACACAGATGTTAGGACGGATCGATAGTCTTATTATGTTCCTCTACCTCGTTGAGGCTTCTGTAAGTGACCTCGAACTTGTGCCCCGGGCATCTATTGAAAAAAAAAAAAAAAAAAAAAAAAAAAAAAAATCACAAACAGATCGAGGCTACAAAGTTGGGATTGTGGCGAGACGCCCATCTGTATATTCGCGCGGGAATTATTTTGCCAAATCGTGCCGCGTAAGCTCGTGGACATAACTCGAGACCAACGATGGTTACCTCTCTGATAATATCCATGACGCCATTGAACATCATATAGAACACACCGATCTATTCAACTGTTCTCTTGTCTCGCACGATTGGCGCACCGCCACCCTCCCGATGCTCTGGAATGATATCAAATTCTACTGCGGAGAGAACACCGTGTGGCCCGTTGTGCTCCATGATCAAATCTGGCCACGGCTCTCGGATTCGTTGGTGGAAGAACGAGAAATGCCCCACGTGGACACATCGATCGCGCAAGTTACCTCAGAGGCATAGAAATGACGTGTTCAAGAGATGCGTGACTCACGATCTCACGGCGTCCTTCAGCTTCTCCTTCCCTCCTAGCTTCGGTAAATTATCTCTCCGTTCTAACTTTGGCGAGGATTGGGAGTCTCATATCGGTGTGTTGCAAATGATTCTCCTCTCCCTGGCTCAAAACCTACCTTCTTTGACTTACGTCCCACCTGATCGCGAAATTTACCACTCGACTTTTTCATACACCAAAAGCGACTCCATTCTTAAAAACATTCTAAAGTCGCTTCAGACGCTTACATTTCTCCGAGCGTCATTCCGCTACGGCAACCATTCCAGCCAACTGCGATCATGACTTTCTCAATCTTACAAAACTTCGTGACCCTACCCTTTACAACCTGCAAATCAGAAAGAAAACTTTCCTAATTCATCTCATTGATTCTTTGCCACACCTCGAAACTCTCAACTTGATATTCATTGCTACCAGTTCCTTGTCCGATGCGCCTCTCAATCGGACCGACTACAGAACCTCGAAATTACACAATATAGCGACCAGCTAACAGACGAAGGAGTAGTGGATATGAGTGGAAAGACAAGCTTAAAAACAACAGATATTATATCTTACTGCAACAACAAATAAGGCTTAAATTTGAGATGAGTAGTTCGTTTATAGATAACGTGTTGCGAGAGTGTAAACATCTCAATTATTATCGTATTGGAAGTAAGAGCTTATCTCATAGTTAAATTTTTGAGATAGAAATCAAACGGGAAATGACGGGGTTACTAAATAAAACATTGGCTGTATTGTTAGAAATAAGCAGATATATCTATTGATCAATGGGAAACGTGTACAAGGCGCCAGCTGCACTTAACGAAACTTTCGTCTATGAATTCTTCCTGCGTAGATGTTGCTTACCACGTCAGTCCAAAACACATGTCTTGGTTTACTTGCGGGCCAGCACAGTTGGCATGGGCTTTGTCAGCGTCCGCCGTTAGGACTGGAAATCGACGTCAGATTCGATAAGGTCGCAACACTAGAGTGACCAGTGTAGATAAGGCCGTGGTACCGGAAATGAGAGTGTGGGTGGTGGGTATGTACGACATCATCCTCCTTTCTCTCGGGCCCTCCTCCAATTCGCTTTCGTAATCCACCTAGTCCCCATAAATCCACCTCCTCGTCCTTGTTTTCCTCATCGGTTTCGTCCTTCCACTCTTCGACCTCATCCTTCCCACTCTCTTCCCCGTGGGGGTCAAAATGAGTATTAAACGCTGCCAGATTATATGTACCATTTCAGCAGATAACATACATTGGTCACCTGCAATGGCGAGCTTATTACAACGGATATTTTGAGGGGATCACATGCTACGTGTCCGAAGGTCACGTGCATCCGAGCCTACGGAATTCGGGCCTGTTTTCGTTTTTTTTTTTTTTT
>RBNI01006865.1:0-10894 GCA_003990745.1 Jimgerdemannia flammicorona | reverse complement strand
AAAAAAAAAAAAAAAAAAACTCGATATTGTGATAGTCTAGAGTTCAAAATTATACATTTTGAGGGATCGGAGGCAAATTAATCCATATCTTGCGAACTCATTGACATCGGCTCTCCCGACTGCGTGATCCTCTTTGATGGGTCAACCAGCGACTGCGCTGCGCCCTCGTCCATATCATCGAAACTCGCGCGGCTGACGCAGAGCATACATGGCATACAAATGCCTGCGCAGCAGAGGAGAATAGACTGTATATAATAATGGAGACGA
Organism: Jimgerdemannia flammicorona; assembly: GCA_003990745.1. NCBI lineage: Eukaryota > Fungi > Mucoromycota > Endogonomycetes > Endogonales > Endogonaceae > Jimgerdemannia > Jimgerdemannia flammicorona. The sequence goes on along the minus strand of RBNI01006865.1, from coordinate 10,627 downwards.
AGAATATCTTAGAATCCACCAAGCTATACAACATGTACTAGTCAACACTTCCATTCAAGATTCCCAACGTACCAGAACAAGGAACACCGGTATGAGGACATTCGACATGCTGATAGAAGACCCATCCAGTTTCGTGACAAGTAATCCAATAACTGTGTAGAACGGCGCACCGAAGAGAAAGAGAGCGACAGCGCCCAGCATCACACTCATCTTCCCCTGAGTGGCGACCTCAAACTCGGGAATCCTGCTGAAGGCTCGGTAAGCCAGGACCAGCTGAATAGCGTATTTAAGGCCGATAAGGTATAGAGGGATGAAGACAATCGCCCAACTGCACGTTGTCGGTATCACACCGTCGAGGCGCAGAACAAGCAACACGGCCTGAACAAGGCGGATGGCGAACCACCAAAAATTTGCGAAAAAGAGAGTCAAATTGGTCGTGAAAGTGAGACGTCCTTCGTCAGCTGACGCACTGATTCGCTGCAGAGTCAGGATGTAGTTAAAAATGTTCGGGAACAGATTGATCGTCTCAACAACGAAGTAGGGGATGAAAATTATCGCCGCCGACAATTCAACCCAACCGTCCAATCGTAATACGATGAAGACTTGGAATAAGACGATAAGCGAGAAGTAGAGTAGGGTAACAGCATTTCTGAAGCGGTTCCAACGCTTAAGATTATTTCGCCGCAAGTCGCGCCTGGTCTTGCGCTCCTCCTCACTACTTGCACCTTCGCCGTCCTCCTCATTATCTTCCTCGTCTGCGTCGTCTTGCTCATCCTCAGAATTGCCACTCATCGACTGCAGAAATTGCAGGAACACCACACCAAGCACAATAGTATCCACGATCCAAAGAGGAATGAAGACGACGGAATAGCTCCATTGCACTATGTTCTCTATCCGTACCGAGAGGAATGAGAAAAAGATGATCACCAAAACGAAGAGGAGGGAGGCGGTTGAGAAGAAAGTGCACAACATCGATTCAATATGTGGGTCGAATAAGGGGCTCGCGAGAGTATTCTAGTTAGCCAATATTACGTTGTGATAAAAGAAGTAGGATTAGAAGATATGAAATCTGCAAAAAGCTCGATAAAGCACACTAATAGGTACCATCATATTAACTCCGAGCTCTCCATGTCGGTCATACACCTCACGTTTCTTGGGATCGCTTAAAATGTCGTAGGCATGTTTTATCGCTCTGAACTGTGTACATATTAAAAGGCAGAGAAATGGAAGTGGCATTAGAGACAAGCTGCAAATAGACAAAGCAGGCCCACGTTGAGACAAATTGGCTCAAAGCAGCCGTTGAATAGAGCAAATCCCTTTTGCTCGTGGATGTGGCTTTGGAGGTAACTGCCCAGGTATCGCCAAGCAATGTACGGGTCACGGAACCTACCTCGTCTGCAGCATTTGGATTTTTATCTGGATGATAGCGGAGAGCCAGGCGCTTGTATGCCTTCTTGATGTCGTCCTGTGAGGCGGACTTGGGCAAGCCCAAGGTCTCGTATAGCTGGGTCGTATTGCGGTCCATAGCGATATTGCGGTCCATAGTGAATAGCGAGGAGGTTCGAGGGCTGTGTGAAGAATTGTCATTATTTGCGGCGCCATTTGCTACGTCATCACCCTGAATTTATCCCAATTTGGGGGTAAAGCAGACCGCCAATGATTTCAAAGCCATTCTCTTCATAAATTACGAAGCGCCTGGCAATATTTTCTGATTGTTTCATATATAATCTGGAGGAAATAGACAGCATGGTTGATGAAGACCCAATAGTAGGGGTTCTGAATCAACGAATACACGGACATACCTGCCTGCATGTCGTTCCCGAGCACGACCGTACGAGCTTTTGCAGGAGCAATGCGTTGGAAAGTTCCTCCCCTCAGATGCCAATAAAGAAGTCAACGACGATGACGACAACACCATGTTCAGCGGTTCATAGGAAAAGGCTGCCTACCCATTAAAAAACATTTCGAACGTGCAAGGACCACAAGCAAAAAGTGGTGTTATTGATCGGCCAGTTCTGCATCGCCCATCTATCATATATCCCATCTATCCGTATCTATCAGTTCAGGAATGCCGCCGCCAACTTGCGCATTAAATTCACCTGGCCTTGCATGCATGTAGCATATTGTAGCCGACAGATAAGCTCGCTCCTTTTATCGACCGTCTGTTTGTACCGTTTTTTTGCGCTCCCCTTTTGGCTTTTCGGTTTCTCTCCGTTTGATGTCGCCGACATCTTTTTTAAAACGGCTTCGAAAACAACGCCTTCATTCGCTCACGTTGCACACAGTGCGTTTGCTCTGCGTATATTTACGTCTGGCGACGTATATTCCTGTGTCTTGCACCTTTACCAGGACACGACTTGGGAATTCTACGGCCATGAATGGTAAGCACAGTTGTCATTTATTCGAAGGAGCCTTCTGTTTTTCCAGAGATAAGTTGCCAAATAATGTTTCGCTTTCAATAGCTCTCATCGCTTTAAGGATCGTAGAGTCACGGAAACCTTGTTACGACTTTCACTTCCCGGTGTAGTTGTAATCCGCGACAATGGGTCGATACACAAGTCTTCTGAAATACATCTACCCTTTGGAACAGATCCTGACGTTGGGGAAATGCGATATTTCTCGTCAAGTGGTGTTGCTACCGATCTCCCCCACGTAAGTTTATATCGGCAATGTTCGACTACGTAGAACAGGTCGCAATGTCACCAAAGGGATGTATCAGGTGACACTGGTCTCAATCAAAGGCCACGGAGGTTCGAATGATGGCGAGAAATTTGGTCTGCGGACTGGCATGTTACATGAAGGTAACTACTTTCATTGCAACATCAAATGGTGTACGATCCTGCGGTCAAGATGTACGTCTTTATCGACTTCGAGGAAGCAGTCCGTGACGCGGTGCGGAGTTGTAATATGCGACGAGATAATCAGAGACTGGAGCCAGGCTGCAAAGGGGATGAGGTAAAGGAGGGAAGAGGGCTGGACTCTCTGGAGCTGATTCCTTCTAAGCTACTATCAGGCTTGAAGATTTTATTTTTTGCTCGTAACTTTATTTAATTTTTTATTTCAACTTAGAAGGTAAGCTAAAAAAAATAGAGCAAAAAAGACCAAGCCCTAAGATAAAGATTAGATAAGTATTAGTTTATTGTCATGAATTTTTTTTCTTTTTTTTTTTTTGTGAAAAATACTCACAAATAGAATATTTCTTATTAGTCTCTTTTTTGGAGTAAGTTTTGAATTTTAGTTAATAGAGTTTTATTACTTTTTTTTTGATAAAATTATCATTTTTTAGAGAAGTTAAAATGTTTTCTAATAGATAAATATCTTTTTTTATAAATTTCTAAAATATTTATAATTGGGCATAATGTAAATTTAATTAAAATAATTATTAATATAAATATTATAATAACTAATTTAATAAGAGCAAATTATAAGATTAGAGTTATTATATAGATTAGCTTGAGTCTCTAGTTGCTTTATCAAAAAGTAACAAAATATTTAATGATTTCTGGTATCTTTGTTAGTGTTTAGAGATATAAAGACAATACTGAATTTTTGAGTAAGTTTTCTTGTTTTTTTTTTTTTATTTTTTATTTTTATAGTTACTTGAACTTTTAATAATTCTATAATAAAACAAGGTCTACATACTATACTGGTAGTCTCAACTCTCCTCTATTTTACTTTACTCTATCTCAATATACTTTCTCTCCCCCACTCTTTCTTTCTTAAAAACTACTAGACTATTAATTATTACAATCCTTCTATCACTCTGTTCACAAATTCTCTCTATTAGATATTGATGATGACTGCTTGGAGACCCCACTCCTTCTATCAGTTAGATATAATATTTACTGTAAACTCTTTCTATTTTACCACCTACTCTCCTAAGCTTATCTGTCTCCAATTCTCAAATATATATATATAGTTAATATTTAATCAATTTCATCTATATTATTAAAGTCTATCTAATAGTGAGCTACTCATTACCAATCAATTAAATCTACAAGATATCTCATTTACTCTCCTCTCTACTCTTCTGTCTTTCTACTCTTAGGTGATTATCAACTATTGTCTAAAAGTCTCTAAATATCTCATACTTAGCTAGCTAATATTTAGACATCTGTATAAATCTCTCCTTCTACCCTATATTATAATATTCTTTATAATCAAAAACCTCTCTATCTATTAAGTAGTCTAAATAAAAGTTCAATATAATATTTCTTCTTAATATATACTACTATACTATTTAGAACTTTAGAGAAAGCTACTTCTTTATCTCAGTACTCTAAAATTAGATACTAACCTAGTCTCATACCTCATTAATATCTGCTATCTGCTATCTGCTAGCTAATAGATCACAGATTTGATCCCACCTCCTATTAACACTCTATACTAACATTAATATCAAAGTTTACTAGTAAAAGTATTCCCAGACCCAATGTAGGGTCTGGATGTCAATCCTCCAATTGATGCTCAATATTTAGGGCATCCTCACTTCCTTCTTCCTCACTTCATAAGTTCTCCCAGTAAGTCCTCAGCAATCCCAGAATCACAGGAGTCTCCATCACTATCTCTCCATTCTCATCTAAGATACCTTCCCACCACTGTCTAGTTCTCTATACTTAAAGCAACCAGGATAGAAACCTAGTGGGTCTCTCTCTCTCCTCCAACCCTTGCTACTGCAACCTTGCTACTATTTCCTTCAGCTTAACCTTCTCCTTTATTTGTATCACTTTCTTAAGCTTCTTGACTTCTTTTTAAATCTACAGAATATACCAGTCTGCTACCTCTCAATCCTCTAGTGCTCCTGCCCATCTCTTCAAAAGAGCTACCAATTATTGGGAAGCTTATTGCACTCTCTACTGCCACCAAGCACTTCTTCTTTTCCCTGCCTCCCTTTAGTATCTCTGAGCACTCGATTTCAGCCTCCACCAGTGATCTCTAATCACCAATCTCTGCTCCCACCACTGACCAATTTTCTCAATAATCTCCACCTCCCAGGCTGCCTATAAGAGATCATCCTCTAATAAAGAAGAATTCAGCTGCCAATGTTCAGGCTCATCCTCACTTCCCCCAAACCTCCTCTCCCCTATCAGACCTTAGTAATCTGACTATAGGTACCAAACCACCTCTAGTGTAGCCCAGATATCTACTCTCCAGCACTCTGCTATCAAGATCCAATCAATCCTGGAGCCCAGCCCTACTACTCAGTGAGTATAAATTCAATGATCCTCCCACAAATGTCTCTCCAAATCAACCAAGAAACCCAGCCTCTCCAACTCTATTCAGTCATCCAATCTGCCACTTCTATCCCCCAATCCTCTCCCATCATCAGTCCTATCCATCATATTATTCCATACCATATTGAAGTCACCTCCCAGGCAATCAATCTCAGCTTCATCCATAACACCTGCCTCTCACAAATTCCAGATCCAATCTACTTATTCACTCCTCTTTGCCAGACAGTAATATGACCCAACAATCAAAGAGCTCCATCCAGGCCTCTTCCACACTCCCTATACCAACCTACTCCCCCAATGTCTAATATTACCAATGTCCCCCATCCCTTTTCTAATCAGAATGTCCACCTTCCTAGACCACACTACTGCTCTCCTCCATTCTCTAGTCCAATCTTGTAAGTCTACATCCACCTCATATTACATATTCTGCAGTAAGAAGAGATCTGCATCCAGTCTCTTAAGCCACCCAAATATATACCTTTGTCTAGCTATACCCCTCAACTAATTTATATTTAAAGAGAAAATTCTAGTTGTACTATTCATATTGAATAATATTGATATCAAGAGCCCAACCTAGTATTCTATACTCATCCCATTCCCAGCTATATCCAGGCACTACTCTGCTTCCAAATCCTCTTCTACTACAGCCTGAGTATCTAATGCCTCCAAGATTTCCTGATACTCCATCCCATCTACCACTTCCATTTCAGCTCAATAATCTGCATAGACCACTCTTTACTTCTCCAACTCCTTCCTCAAACCTCACAAGAATGCTGCCCTGTTATTCACAATTGCTTGCAGTTCCTCCTCCCTCTGGTCATCTATTTGATACTCAACTGATTCCAAGAGAACTACCAGAATCTTATTCCTAACCTTCCTTGGTACCTCTTCACTATGAAGAATTTCCTCCTAATGCCTATTGCTCAAAACTCTGAAGTCCTCTCCCTCCAGCTCCTCTGCAGCCATATCCTCCAGTATCTTCCACAGCTACTTCTCCTTGTCTACTGTCTCCACAACCCTATAGAAGATTATTAGCAGAGTCTAGAGAGGTATTGAGGCTTTGGAGATAAGAGATTAGATAATACTATAGAGATAGTGGTTAGGAGGAGATTGGTAGAAGAGATTAGTGACTTATAGAGAGATATTGAATAGATCTTAAGAGTCTAGATCCTGATGGCTATCTATTGATAATAGGTCTTTAATAGAGAATAATAGATAAGAATTGAAAAGTTGATAGAGAAGATAACAGTAGTTTTTCTGAGAGGTTATACAGAGGTGATGATGTCAGAGAAAGTAGAATCAATTAAGTACTCTGAAAAAGGTATGAGAGATTGTGCTGAAGAGTTAGGGCTGAATAGTGTTAGATGATCAGAGATATAGTAGAAGAAAGGTATTAGCTAAGGGATCTTATCTTGAACTCTTGACCTATATCTTCTTTGTGTAATCTAGTTTACTATCTATATGATATATTATATATAAAACTCTATAGAGACTAAAGTATTATATATTTATAAAAAAAAAAAAAAAAGTTCAATTTAATACTTTTATAATATCTATAAATTACTAAGTATATATAAATCAAAAGTAGACTTCTTTCTCTCAAACTATACTGAGTATATAATCTAGATGAAAATTGGTTTCTCTATAATACAAAGAAAGAGAAGTCTCAATACTCTAGAGAATAGATATATCAGATATAGTAAGAGAAGGAGAGTTTAAAGATATTGAGTTATTCTTTCCTTAAGACTATAGTTCAAAATTTTAAGAAGTTCATCCTTCTGGAGGCCAGATAGTGTAATATAGACTCTAAGAGCTATTGGTAAAAACTTAAGATATTAAAATATTCTTCTCTAATGAGATGGCTAGCTTTATAGAGAGTATTTATCTCTTTTGGCTGCTCTGGTAGACTGGGGGGGCAAGGGCCAGACCCTTAGGCTTCTTTCACTACTAGTGAGATATATGTATGTATACTTTATCTTCAAGATATAGTGATATCTCAGATAATTACAGAAGATATATAGATAATCTTGAGAGATATTAGAGCTAATTTATTAAGAAGAATAATCAGACTGAGATAATTAGCTAGATTATATATAGAGATTAAGATAATAATTAAGATAATAATTAAGATAAAACTGATTTTTGTTTTCTTTTTAGTATTTATTAGAGTATCTAGCTATTTTGGAGAAAGATAAGCTAATAGATCAGATATAGTGCTGGAAAAGTACTTAAGGTGCTAGAGTTATATTCAATAGCTCTTTTAGAGCTAGATCAGATAGAATCTTGATATTTACTTAAGAGACTAGTATGTATCATAAGCCAGATAGTAAACTTTGACTTAGAGCTAGATAGAGAGAGTAGTGGTCAAATAGCAGACCTATTCATTAGGATTTATAGATTAATACTGAGCAGTTAAAGAGAAGTAGAGTTACTCATTATAAGAGATTTATCAACCTGTAGATCAGTTTCTTTTCTCTTCTTATATACTTATTTATATAAGAAAGTTAGTTATAGTCTTAATGAGAATATTATTATCAGCAGATAGAAGAGAATGAGAGTGGTCTAAGGTAAGAACTAGACCCTAGCTATTTTAGCTTTACTAAGATTAGATATTAGATTATCTAAAATTACTCTCTTATATTATCTTACCTCACTAGTACTCTTAATAAATCAAATAAAATTAAATTTAACTCAAATTTGATTTAATTCAATTAAATTAAAGGTTTAATTCAATTTGATTTGAATTGAATCAAAGGTTTAATTTAATTTAAGATTCAATTTGAACTCTATTTTTTAAAATCTAATAACTCAATGAAAATATATTTAAATTTAACAAGCTAAAGATCATTAAATTTAGATATATTTTCATTGAGTTATTATATTTCAAAAAATAGTATTTAAATTAGATCCTCAATTTGATACAAATTTAATTTAGTCAAATTGAAAAATTCTCAATTTAATTTGATTTGAATAATCCTCAATTCAATTTAATTTAAATTAATTCAATTTATTTAAGAATACTATATCCCACTTACTTTTTTATCAGAATATTTCAGAATTTGTTTTTCTACTATTTACTTTAGTTTCAGTATTCTGAATAAATAAATATAGAAAAATAAAGAACTTCTTTTGCTCAAACCATTCAGAGTGAGCTAAGCTACACAGACATCTTTTCACAAAAAGTAACATATTTTCAAGTTTTCACTTCATCTATACTGGTGTGCAAGGTGCAGCAGGAGTCTGGCAACAATTCACAATAAGTTTCATTAAAATCTGTCAAGTTTTCATAATATAGTGACCTAAGGCTCATCAAGCTTGGAGTGCCTAGAGAGGAGGAGGCCTGGCCTGGGCCTCCCTAAGAGTTTTGCAGCAGCTGTTGGTCAAGGTGGAGCTAGAGGGCAGGTTGGAGGTCAAGGACTGGTGGTAGGATTGGATGGTTGGTATATGGTGGTGGGGGGTAAGCAGGCAGTCTCTAGGCCTACTGTTGGGGGGTAGCAGGGGTGTAGTGTTGATAGGAGTAGATGTCAGGTAACTGATCAACTGACTGGCCAGGGACCCAGCAGGGGTCAGGGATCCAGGGATGTGATGGCTGGGACAGACTTTTCTGGGGCTGGGCTAGTGGCTGGAGGTGAGACTGCTGGTAGTATAGTAGCTCCTAGCAAGGTGGTGACTGGCATGTCTGGTAGCAAAAACAAGGCAACTCTAGCAGCTGGAACTGGTGAGCTGGTGGTACAACCATTTTTCCATAAGTCAGTATCGATATGGATAGTCTCTGCCAATTTCTTGGGCCTTGGTCTGTCAGCCAAGAAAGTTCTATGACTAGTGGGTAAGGAGGTTGCAGGGGCAGAGTTACTGAGATTTATTCTCTTGGCAGAGGCAGTGGAGGTAAGATTTATTGAAGAGAAGGCTATGGTGAAGGCCTTAGAGAAGGGGTTGATGGTCAATAATGTTAAGGTGGAGATGGTGAGGTGCCTGAGATGGAACCCATATGCGGTGAGATTGGTGGTGGAAGGATTGCCAATGCTGAGTAGGTAGGAGACTAAGATGGTGATTGCCAAGGCCCTGGAAGGCTTTGGTGAGATAGTAGATTTTGGATTTATATTTTAGGAGAGCACAAAGTTGAGGAATGGCAATTGTGAGGCAATGGTGCAGTTGGAGGGGAAGGAGGCAATAGGTTTGGGGCAAGACTGACCAGAGGTCATTTGTGTTGGGGAGTAGGAATGTCAGGTTTGGAGGAGGAAAGGCTCTGAGCAGGAAGAGGAGGAGCTGCTGATCACTCTTAAGAAGCATGATGAGACAAAGGCTCTGTAGAAGAGAAAATGAGAGGAATTTGCTAAAGATTGGATCTGGATTGAGATGGATGGCAAGAGGAAGCACTGGTGTAAAGCAAACTGGGAGTAGCTGCAGACAGTGCTACAAGTATCTATGGAGGAGGAGGTTGAAAGGGTGGCATCTGACAGAAATTGAATAGAAGGGGTTGAGGCAGCTGAGGTGTCCTTCTCACAGCTGGAGAGAGTGGGAGAATCTGTGCATGCACCTATAATAGAGAAGTGGGCAAATGGTGTGGAAGAGTAAGGAGTAGGCTTTGAAGGAGATGTTGAGGTGATTTCAGAAACTCAGATGGAAGATATGGTGATGGCTAGGTCAGTGAATGTACACTGGGAATGTCCAGAGGCAGGGGAGGTGGTGAGATTGGATAAGGTCTCTAAAGAGGATGAGCTGGTGGATGTTGCTTCAGATGTATCTGCAGACAGAGAATTGCTTCAGGAGCTATATAGAACTCCTAGGCCCATGACTCTGGGGCCACTGGCGATGGTAGCAGATGGCTGGTTCCAGGCAGTCCTGGAGGAATTGGCAGAGGATGACATTAAGGAAGTGGATGTATTTCAGAGTTCCCCAGAGGCATGGGAAGGCTTTCTCAAGGTGGCACTGCAAGGACTGAAGCTGGTGACTGCCATGGTGGCAGCCCTTCTGGAGGATAAAGGGTATGAGGTAGATGATGACAGAATGACAGATATTTGTAAGGTAGCATCAGAGCAAGTAGACTTCTTTTATGGCAGTGTCAATGGTGAGAGAATTTGGTGAGCAGTCTGCGAGAAGTGTTAAGACATCATTAAGGGCAGAGCTGAGAAGGTGGTAGCAGTGATAGTTGATATCTAAACTCCAATTTTTCATGATGAAGTACAATCTAAGAATTCTGTCAATTAATGTTAATGGTTTGCAAGATGGTGTGAAGTGGCAGCATCTCTTTTTTTTTTTTTTTTTTTTTTTTTTTTTTTTTTTTTTTATAGTTACTTAGACTCTATTTCTTTATTAATACCCATCTATCTCTTATAAATACAGTGATCCCACCCCCTATCCGATCCTCCTTGTTTTTTTTTTTTTTTTTTTCC
>RBNI01006864.1:0-10895 GCA_003990745.1 Jimgerdemannia flammicorona | reverse complement strand
CTGCATTCACCCCCGATTACTTCAACTACAATGAAGAGACCGGAGAACACAACCTGTACCTTCAGACAACCCTCGAGATTGAACCAACCACTCCACCACCCGAGTACGAGCGACATGAACCACAGCCGCCAGCTTACTACAACTCTGCAACTCATAGTGCGGTAACCTATAGAAGGTACGCAGACAGCGAATCCGATGAAAGCGAAGACAGCACACCCCTCCTTCGCCCACCAACACCTTATCTAGCATACGAGACAGATGATGCTATCCTGTGGGATGGAGATGAAGTCCCAATGTATTACTACCTCAGCCAACAAGGAGAAGTAATCCGCGAACCGCTCTTCTTAGATGACTACTTCATCAGAGATGATGTCATCGATGGTGATGTCATCGAGGACTACCCAGACAGCGCCTAAACCTATAAATAGATTAGCAGTCATAGTATAGTTAGATTAGCCTTGTACGATGTGACTGTGAACTGACTCAGCAGTCAGACAATCTCTTGACATATCAGATCACCCTTGTACTACATGACTGCATTCCGACTCAGCAAAGCACTTAGTGCTACACCCACATTTAGCATAGTCCAGATAGCCCCTCACTAGTATAAATACCCCCTCCCCCAGACCTCAGAATCTCAGACCTGAACAATCTGAACACAACTCCTGAGCACTTCCCAACAATACCCCTTCACACAACTACTCCTAGTATAGCAATATCATGAATAGTGAATAAACCTATTTAATAACCCACAAACCACTCTTAAGTAAATCCACTCCCTGTTAGGTCCTACTCCTAACCCCGTCACGAAATTTCCTAATTGGATATTGTCTGCAGCGATACGCCAATTCAACTAAGCTGGTCTTAGTCTCTTGAACTTCCTGAAACACGGAAAATCCTGAACATCCAGAACTAGTCCGAAAAGGGACTTTTGGGTTGAGACGTCAACCCAATCTTGAAATCAATAAGCGTAGAGGACGTACTCCATACGAAATTGATCTTGACCATAAGAAAACGGTCTTCCAGAATATCCAGAACTTCCAGAAAACCCTTCCAGAACTACGTAACGGTTACCCTAAAAAGCAACCCTCTTACACTGGCAGTTGGGCACCTTTGCTGATGATATGGTGATAGGGTTGGGTAGCCAGGAAGATGTAGTAGTCCTGCAAGAAGGGGTTGGACAGTACGAGAGGCTGGCAGGGGCAAAGTTGAATTGGAGCAAGTATGAGACAATGGAACTTGGCAGGCTCTTTTCTCCACTACCTTACTGGTCACAAGGTTTGGTAGGCAACCTTCTGAGTCCCCTTTCTCCTATTATTACCCCCTCTACCTCGGGTTGGTTTGCTGTGCCTGCATAGGCATAGTGGGAGAAGGGTAATGGTGATAAGTTGCCCCTTTATCAGTGTCAGATCGGTGTCTTCTCCACTTTTTCATAGTTTCTGGTATCTTCGGCTGCATCTGAAGTGCATCCATTTTGGTGCGGTGCCTTCTTCCTTTTGCCATTACCAACAAGATGCTGTCTCAGTGTGTCTCAGACTATGTAGGGAGTTGGCCGACCTTGGGTGTCAAGTGCTCAGTATAGGTTACCTGCAGGTCCTCGGTGCCTATAGTGGGGCCCTCTGGCTTTGGCGAGCTTCCCAGCAAGTGCGGTTCTGATGTAGGTGACTGTTTTTTGGGTGATGTCAGAATGGGAGGGGAGATGGCTGTCACAGATAGGAGGATGGGCAATTATGGTGAGCCAGTGGGGTGCCAGGCTGGGGGCAGTCATCGGGGCTGGGGCGGATAATATTTCAGTAGGGCCTTTCAATTGGCTGATGGGGGGTGGAGTGGTGCAGGGGCCGGCATCCTGGCTATACCCAACTGGAACTGGGAGCTGATACGGCAACGCGATCGAGGCCCACAGGCTTGGGGAGTGGGACCTTCCTCATTTGGTAGTATCTGACTGGAACTGGGAGCTGACATGGTGACATGATCGAGGCCTGCAAGCTTGGGGAGTGGGAGTGGGGTCTCTTTAGGCCCTAGCCCATGTGTAAGTCCTTTGGGGAAGGTGCTATATATAGGACTTCTTTTGCTCAAACCACTCAGAGAGAGCTAAGCCACATAGACATCTTTTAGCGAAAGACAATACGTTTTCAAGTTTTTATTTCAAACACACTGGTGTATATTGTGCGGCGCAAGTCTACCTACAAGGCACAATAAGTTTCAAGAAAAACTGTCAAGTTTTGGCAACATGGCTAGTCAAGATTCCTCTAGCTCTGAGCATCTGAAGAGGAGAAGGCCCAGTCTGGGTCTTCCCAAGAGCTTTGCAGCAGCTGCAGGGGCTGGTGTGGCTGCTGGAAGGGCTGGTGGACAGGGGAGGACTGGTGGGCTTGAGGCCTGGTATACAGTGGTGGGAAATAGGAGAACTGGAGCCAGGCCCATGGGGGTTGGACAGGGGGGGCATAGTGTTGACAGGGGGAGGGGTCAGGTGATGAGTCAGGTGATAGGTCAGGTGGCTAGCAGGGGACAGGGGTCTGGTGGTGTGATGCTGGGGACTGGTTCTTCTGTGGCTGGGCAAGTGGCTGGAGATAGGACTGCTGGTGGTGCAGCTGTGCTGGGCAGGACAACTACAGGTGTTTCAGGGACTAAGGGAAAGGTGACTCTGGTGACAGGGACAGGCGAGTTGGTGGTGAGGCCTTTCTTTCATAAATCGGTTTCGATATGGGCAGTCATGGCAAATTTTCTGGGATTGGTGATGTTGGCAAAGGAGGTTCTGAGACTGGTGGGGGAGGAAGTGGCTGAAGCAGAATCTCTGAAGTTCATTCCTTCGGCAGAGATTGTGGAGATTGGATTTGTAGAGGAGGATGCAATGGTGAAGGCACTGGAGAAAGAGATGGTGGTCAAGAGTGTCCAGATTGGGATAGCAAGGTGTCTGAGGTGGGATCCGCATGCTGTTCGGCTGGTGGTGGAAGGATTGCTAACACTGGGCAGACAGGAGACCAAGGAGATGGTGGTAGAGGTGCTGGGTGGATATGGCGAGATGGTGGACTTCGGGTTCATGTTCTGGGAGGGCACCAAATTGAGGAATGGCAACTGCAAGGTGGTGCTGTAACTGGAAGGCAAGGAGGCTACGGGGCTGGGCTGTGACTGGCCTGAGGAGATCAGAATTGGGGGACAAGAGTGCAAGGTGTGGAGGAGGAAGGGAGCTGAACTGGAGGAGGAAGAGTTGGTGATTGCTCTGGAGGAGAGAGAGGCTGCCAAGGAGCTGCAAATGAGGAAGTGGGAGGAGTATGCCAAAGATTGGGTCTGGATTGAGGCTGATGGCAAGTAGAAGAGGTGGCGGAAGGGAAACTGGGAGCATTTGCAGGCAGCCCTTCAAGGAGCAGCAGTGGAAGAGGAGGCAAGAGTAGAAGCGGCCAAGAATCAGATGGAGGGAGTGGAGGCAGTGAAGGTGTCTTTTTCCCAGCTGGGTGGTGTAGAGAACTCAGTACAGAGAACTCAGCACATGCACCAGTGAGAGGAAAGTGGGTGGATAAGAAAGAGGTTGGTGGAGGAGACTTTGAGGCAGATAATGAAGTGGTGCCAGAAACTCAGGTAGAGGATACCCACATGGCCGGGGCGGCGAATGTTCATTGGGAGTACCCTGAAGCTGGGGAGGTTATTCACTTGGAGAAAGTTGTGGAGGAGGATGAGCTGGTGGATGTGGCTTCGGATGTGTTTACAGATAGAGAGCAACTGCAAGAGCAATAGTTCAACCCTCTCTCCGGTACCTCTTGGGTTACACAAAGTTCGGGAAACAACTACAACATCGTTTTGGAGAAAAAGAGACTAGCAACATAGCGACCAACAAGCAATCTGAGGTACATACTGGGCAGGGCGGCCCAAGCGCGTTTGACTAGCAGCAAGTAGGAAGGGGCCCTGGCCTGGGGGGAGGGATGAGGGGGCTGCTGGCAGGAGGGCATAGAAGGGGAGGAGGTGGTAGTGGCGGACAAGGATCTGGGAGAGTGAGTTTCGCTGAGATGGTGAAGGGGAGGAGGCAGGCATCAGGGCTGGAGGGTTGGTTGCAGAAAGGCAAGGAGATGGAGAAGGCGTCTGTACTTGGGGGAGTGGCCCTTGGCAGAGGGGGTGGTGGGGCTGGAGGAGTAGCGGCTGGGGGGGGTGTAACGGCTGATGGCGATGGGACTGCAGATCTGGAAAAAAATCCAGATGTGACTGTGGATGGTGCGGCTGAGAGGAGGGGGCTTGGGAGACAAGGGGATTTGGCAGATGGTGTGATGGGCCTGGTGGTGGCGCCATTACTCAAGAAATCAATTTCAGCGTTCACGGTGACCCTGTGCTTCTGGGGCCTTGCTGTGACAGCAAAAATGGTCTTGGGGCTGATTGCTAAGCAGGTGGTTGGAGCAGCGTCCGTTAAGTTTTTGAAGGGACTGGAAGGAGTGGAGGTGGGATTTGAGGAGGCTGAGCCATTGGAGGAAGCATTGAAGGTTGGACTGGTAGTTGGGGAGGTGTGTGTACCGATGGCTCGATACCTGAAATGAGACCCCAGAGTGGTCCAACTATTGGTGAAAGGGGTGCCCATGGTGATGGCGATGGAGACGAGGAAGAGGGTTGAGGAGGTCATGGCGGAGTATGGCGAGGTAGTGGATATTGGATTTAGAGTCTGGGAGGGGACTTCACTCAGGACAGGAGATGTGGACATGAGGATTCGGTTGGCAGGAAAGGAGGCGACGGGGAAGGCAAGGGACTGGCCTTCTGGTATGGTCTGGGGGGCGATCGTGTGCAAGGTAACGAGGATGAAGGGGAGCGAGGAAGAGGAGGAGGACCTATTGGAAGTACTGGAAGAGCTGAGTGGTGTGGTGGAACGGCGGGCAAAGGCTTGGAGGGCCTTCGAGGAGGTGACACACTTGGAGGTGGTAGATGGGAAGCGGTGTCGAGTGAGCAAGGTCCAGTGGGAACGAGATCAGGGACGTAAGAGGCAGAGAGAACTGCTGGTGAAAATGAAGGGGGGACCTCAGAAGGCGACAAGCAGGATGGTGGCCGAAGAGGGGGCCAAGGCAAGTGTCTGGGGCGAGGGAGGTGGAAGTGCTGGGAAGGGGACTGCGGTGAACAAGGAGGTGGCTGACAAGGACCCATATGCCGATGGTACACTGGAGGTGTGGGATGAGATATGGGAGGATTCTCCGACGCCCACTCCCCTCATTAGACAGGGCCCAGCTTCGTGAAACAGGATGGAGGAGGATGTGCCAATGAAGGGGGCCCAGCGAGTGCGATTTGGAGTTCTGGAGGTGGAGAATGGGGGACAAGTGGTGGTGGTGGGTGAGGAGGAACTAGTGGATGTCCCAGAGGAGTGGGATGAGGCTGCGAGTGCTGGGGCAGACACAACAATGCTGGAGGGTGAGAGGCCGGCAACCCCTAGAGGGAAGGAGGTGAGGAACCTTCTTTGGATGTGCAGGATGATGAACAACCTAGCAGCTGAGGAGCTCGGTGAGGTGGATCTGAGGGTGATGAGCGATACCCATTGGGTGAAAATTTTGCAGGGGGAAGGAGTGGTGATGGCTTTGAAGGCAGAAATCCTGGCGGTGTATCTGGAGGAGGAGGGCTATGAGGTCGATAAGGAATGGGAGATGGAGATGGCGGAGGTTGCTGGTGAGAGGGTGGAATACTGCTGGACCAGGCGTCATGGACTGCGGCTCTGGCAGGAGGCCTGCTTGGAGTACAGGGAGGAATTCGAGGAAAAGGCAGATGGGGAGATGAATGAGCTGTTGGTAGGGCTTGAGGCTCAGAGGGCTGAGGAGGAGGAGATAACCAAGGAACACAATCTGGATTTGGCGCAGGAGGAGATGAACTTGGAGCAGTAGAGATGGATCGTTTACACACAATATTTTCACTATGAACAGTACAACCAATATCTTTTCTTTGAATGTGAATGGGTTATGGGGTGCTTATCGACGAAAAAACCTTTTTACTTGGCTGAAGGGATTGGAGGCCGATCTTTTCCTCTTACAGGATATCAGGTGTGAGGATGACTTGGATAGACTGGAATGGACGAAGGAGTGGGGAGGCGAGGTGATTTGGGTCAAGTTCTTCGGGACCTCTGACACCTGAAAAAATTGGAATGATACAGAGAAGATTAGCATGGCCCCTGCACAAGGATGACACTATCTTCCCGAGATGGATTACACGAGGCGATTTGGAAGGGTAAAGTTGGGATTCTGGTGCGGAAAGACAAAGGGGAGATAAGGGATGTGAGGAGCTGGGGAGAAAGATTGGTCTGGGGAGAGTGGATATGCACAGGTTGGGAGCCAGTTACAGTGGGTTCCTGCTACTGTCCTATGGTACGGAGTGAGCATGTGGATTGGATGAAGGGTTTAATGGAGAATGGGATTCTTGCAGAGGTTGGGATTGATGTGCTTGGTGGGGACTTTAATATGGTCAGAGACGTAGTGAGGGATAGAACTGATGGAGGACGAGGAGCTGATGGGCGGAGTGGGGGACTGGCGGTATGGGAGGAGGTGGAAAGACTGAGTGCTCTGGTGGATGCTGGTAGAGAGTGTTGGGGGGATAGGAGGGTGTACACGCATTGGGCTGGGGGCTTGGGGACGAGGATTGATTGGATTCTGACGGCCGACTGCTGGGACTTGGAAGTCACTGGAGGTGGAATGGTGCCCATGGTCGGATCATTGGGGACTTTTGGGCCAGGGGTGCTTTGGGGGAAGTGGGGATGGGCCTGGACATTGGCACCTCAATTCCTCCTTATTAGATGACAAGACCTGGTGGGAGGAGTGGGCTAAGGACATTCAGCTGCGAGTGGAGAACTGGCAGCAGGAAGGTGCCTCAATCGGGGTTCGGTGGATGAGATTAAAGGCAATGGCCAAGATGTATTGGAGTGAGGCTAGCAAGGAGGCAGGGAAGCAGAGGAGACATAGAGTGCATTGGGCTTCTACCAGATTGACTAGGCTCTTGGAGGAGTGGGCAATGTTGAGAATGTTGGATGGAGAGGATGATTGGAGGTCAATGAGGGTAAAAATGGAGATTGGGGAACTACAACAGGTGCTGTGGGATGAGGAGGAGGCAAGGGTACAGAGCTTGGCAGCATGGCTCTGCTGGCAGGGTCTGGAGGAGGGAGAGAGGCCTTCCAAGTTTCTTACAAGGGCTCTCAGGGCAAGGTGGGTACAGCAACGATGGGAAGAGGTGATGGACTCCAATGGTACACTGGTGCATGGTGTACAGGACATTCTTGGATCGCTGAAGGAGAGATGGAGTGGATTGTGGAGTGAGAAGGAGGGCAGGGCAGATGCTGCAGCTATTGACCAAGCGTTGGAGGATTGGCATCCGCCACAAGTAGAGGGGCTAGGTGACCTGGTGAGGCCAGTACAGGAAATTGAGATCCACCAGGTTCTTGCCGCGACAATGCCAGGTATGGCACCTGGAGAGGATGGTCTGCCCTGGGACTTTTGGAAGCGAATGGTTGGCATCCCAGGGGTGGTAGGAGAAATGGTGGCATTGTGCAACTCCATTCTACAGACTGGGAGGTGGGTGGGAGAGCAGGACCTTGGGCTGGTGACACTGCTCTATAAAGACAAAGGAAGGCAGGAGGACTGGAAGAATTGGCAACCGATAATGTTGCTAGATATGGACAGAAAGTTGGTGACTAAGGTGGTGGTGGCGAGACTGCAGAAGGTGGCCCAGCAAGTTGTGGGTAGTGAGCAGAGGGGATTTGTGGGTGGGCGGCTCATCAGGGATGGCACTGCCTGGGTACATGGAGTTATTGAGGGGGCAAGGGCTTGTGGATTAGATGGGTGCCTAGTCTTCTTGGACCAGGAGAAGGCTTACGACCGGGTGCAAAGAGTCTGGCTGGCGAACACCTTTTACCTGTAACATTCGGGTGACACAAGATTCTGACAACACTTTCGGCAACATCTTCAAGTAGCAGAGTTCTCAAGATGGCGAGCAATGTGCATTCTGGTGAGCGTACTGGGTAGGGGGGACCCAGTGCCTTTGACTGGCAACATGTGGGGGGGGGTCGGGGTGCTGGTCTTGGCATGCTGAGCACTTCGATGAGAGGACACGGGGCTGGAGGAGGTGGCAGAGGAGGTGCAAGGCCACAGGGGGGAGGGAGGATGACCTTTGCAGACAAGGTCAGGATGGGGAAGCAGGCGACGGGACTGGATGGCTGGCTGGAGCTGGGGAAGGCAGCTGCTGCCTCGAGCGGCAAGGAGGCCTCCCCTCTGGGGGGTCAGCGTAGTGGGGCTGGCGGTGTAGTGGCTGAGGTGGTGACTGCTGATGGCGGTGTGACGGGCAATCTGGAAAAAAATCCAGATGTGATGGCTGATGGGGGACCTCGTCAGGGGAGTGGTGCGGGACCCTGGGACCTGGCTGATGGTGTGACGGGACTGGTGGCGGCCCCGTTACTCAAGAAATCTCGGTCGGAATTTGCCGTCACAATGTGCTTCCGTGGCTTGGCGGTGACGGCAAAGATGGTGCTGGGGCTGTTGGCTAGTGAGGTGAAAGGAGCGGCCTCGGTTAAGTTCTTGAAGAAGCTGGAGGCAGTTGAGGTGGGGTTTGAAGAGGAGGGTTTGCTACTGGAGGCAGTGGAGAAGGGTGTGGTGTTTGGAGGGATTTCGATTCCGATGGCGAGGTGTATGCGTTGGGACCCCCGTGTGGTTCATCTGGTGGTGGCGGACCTGCCGACAGTGAAGAAGAAGGAGGCAAGGAGGCTGGTCACGGATGGGGTGAAGGAGTACGGCGAGGTGGTCGACATCGGGTTTAGGGTATGGGAGGGGACTGAGCTCAGAATGGGCGATGTGGACATCTGGTTGAGGCTGTTTGGGATGGAGAATACAGGGAAGGCTAGAGATTGGCCAGTGGCATTGAAGTGGGGCCCAGTGGAGTGCAAGGTTTCAAGGGTGAAAGGGTCGGAGGAAGAGGAGGAGGACTTGCTGGAGGCACTTGAGGACCTCGCTGGGGCGGTAGAGAGGAGACAAAGGGCCTGGATGGCTTACGAGGCCAGGACGGTAGTAGAGGTGATCGAGAGCAAGAAGGTGCGAATGGATAAGGTGCTTTGGGAGAAGGCGAAGGGGAGACAGCTGCAGAAGGATTTGTTGGCCAGTTTGGAGGGGGGTGAAAGGGCTGGGGCCATGAAGGAGGGCACTGGAGCGAGTGCTAGCATTTGGGCAGAGGAGGGGCAGCTAGGGGGGAAGGCGAAGGAGAGTGGGGGACAGAGGCCAGAGGAGGTGGTGGTGGACACGGCAATGGCGGAAGATAATCTGGTCCAGTATGGTGTTCCCGAGGTGGGAGAGGGGGAGCTGGAGGATGTGTCGGAGGATGGTTGGGATGAGTCTGTGAGGACTGAGGAGAGGAAGGAAGGGGAGGAAGTTTTGGCGCAGGCAGCAGAGGTAGTTGGAGGGGAGAAGTGGCTATTGAGGGCACTGCAAAATGTCGCAGCTGAGGAACTGGGCGAGATCGATTTCCGGGTGATCAGTGAGGAATTCTGGGGGAGAGTGCTGCGAGGGGAGGAGGTCGTGAGGAAGTTGAGGGATGAGATGATGGCAGTGCTTCTGGAGGCGGAGGAGTATGAGGTCACGGAGGCAAGGGAGGCGACACTTTTGGGTATCGCTAATGAAAGGGCAGCATATCTGTGGGGGCCACGGAAGGGACTGGAAAAGTGGCAGGTGGTGTGCGAGGAGCATCGGGCAATAATAGAGATGGTGGATGGTGAGGACTGTGCGGAATTATTGGCAGCTCTGGATGAACAACAAAATGTGGAAGCTGAGGTTGCAGCAGAACGGAACCTGGATCTGGCAGGAGAGGAAGTGAGCATGGAATTGTAGATGTGGAGATTCAACATTATTATATAATTCACTATGAATAGTACAACCAACATTTTTTCTATGAACGTCAATGGGCTTAGAGGGACTAGGAGGCGACGTATGATTTTTGGATGGCTGAAGAAGTTGGAGGCTGATATCTTCTTACTTCAGGATGTACGTTGTGAGGGGATGGAAGATGGACTGGAATGGACTAGAGAGTGGGGTGGGGAGGCAGTTTGGCAGGGTAAAGTGGGAATCTTGGTTAGGAAGGGGAAAGGGGACATTGCGGACACTGGACATTGGAGTAGTAGATTAGTGTGGGGGACATGGCGGAGGCCTGGATGGAACTCAATTGTGGTGGGATCTTGTTACTGCCCGGCTGAGAGGGGGACCTGAGTGGCATGGATTGGAGAGTTGCGGGACTCTGGGCTCTTGGTTGAGGCGGGGTTGGACTGCCTGGGGGGTGATTTTAATATGGTACAGGAGAGTAGACTGGATAGAACTGATGGGGGATGGGGTATGGCAGGAAGGAGTAGGGGATTGGAGGAATGGGAAGAGGTGGAATGGCTCAGCTCATTGGTGGATGCCATGCGACTTCAGGATGGGGATCGACGTCTATATACGCACTGGGTAGGTGGGCTGGGTACTAGGATTGATTGGGTTCTGACTGCTGAGTGCTGGGGACATACAGTTTGGGAGACGATGGAGGTCGAGTGGTGCCCGTGGTCAGATCACTGGGGTATTCGAGGAGGGGGAAGGTTTGGAGGGAGTGGAGAGGGGCCAGGACATTGGCAGCTGAACTCTTCATTGCTGGATGAGAAGGATCTGTGGAATGAGTGGGTGGTGGAGGTATGATCCAAGGTTAAGAATTGGAGGCAAGCAGAGATGAGGATTGGAGATAGGTGGCGTAGATTGAAATCCGAAGCTCAGAGGTACTGGGGGGAAGTGGGGAGGGAGCGAGGCACTCAGCGGAGGAGACGAGTCCGATGGGCATCTAAGAGACTAGAAAGACTGCTCCTGAATTGGGCTGGACTGTTGGCGGAGGAGGGGGTGTTGGACTGGAAGGCTAAGCGGGCTAAGTTGGAAGTAGGGGAATTACAGGATTTG
>RBNI01006863.1:0-10896 GCA_003990745.1 Jimgerdemannia flammicorona | reverse complement strand
TACTTCTCGTGTGACTCGGCAATCTGATACTGTGGGTCAGTAACTCTATTCGGATGATGGCAGTGACTCAATTCGGTACCTCAGTAAAATCAAGTCAAAACCGGAGACCGGTTCCCACGATTTGATCGAATCGTTCGAGCTCAGTTCGAATCCCATGGATCTCCCCTTTGGAACAGAGCTTTCCAAGACACTTTACAACATTCTCACCGAGTTTAATGAGATTACGACCTGTTTCTGCGGAGATATACACCAAAACATCAAGGAGATACCTCAAAATACACTACCGTGATAAACTAACCCATATCTGGAGAACCACCAAGAATCCCCGAGAGAAAACACCTCCCAAAATTCGCCAGAGACCTCAGCTAAACCTATCCAAAGTTGAAGACCATTCCCCAATCCATTGACAAGTTATTTAAGTTCTCCCAAAACCTTGATCAAAATTTCAAGTCCAAATATCTCCATAACCAAGAGATATTTCAAGAAACAGAGATCGGGATAATTTTCTGGCAATTTGAGGCTATCCCCACGCCAAGTTTCAAGAGGATAGCTCTATTCCTGAAATTTCACGCTGCCCTCTTTCCATAACAAGGAAATCAGTCAGTATGGCTTAGTCAGCCGTCCAAGCCACCCGAAAAGTCACTCGTCACAATATACAGCTCTATGATATTTTTAGTGACTTCTGTACATTATATTGTAGGATGCTGGAGATGGCTGGAGACGGCTGGAGACTACTGGATAACATTGGAGACACTGGAGATGGAGATATTGGAGATGGATATGCATGGAGACACTGGAGATGGAGACGTTGGAGATGGATATGCCTGGAGACACTGGAGATGGAGATGCTGGAGATGGAGATCTGTGGGAGATTGTAAATAAATTTCGTGATGATTACTACCCAATAGACCTCTTTTTATTTAGTATATGGCCAAGAAGTATAAGACCCAGCTAAACCTATCCAGCTGAATTTGGTGAAACAAGTTACTGAAGAGATCACTTAGTTATATAAAGTATGCCAGCAAGCATGAGAATTTATTGCTAAGATATAAGAATACTAGAAGAAGTACTATGACTGTAAGGCTGATCTTAAACCTCTACTTATTAGACAATAAGTCTTAGTATACTATACTATCATAGAAGGAAACTAGAGTGCCAAACTTGAACTAAAATGGGAAGAACTCTATCTCATTTACCAAAAGTTCATAAATCACACTTATCAACTCAAGACCTTAGATAGAGTTATACTTAAGACTAAGATATACTATAACTACATAGACCTTATTACTCAGTAGAAGCAAAATACATTTGAATAACTTTGTTCACTCCATCTATACCTCTATTGGAGAATAACAGATGCTTTATATAGAATTCAAGAAAGCTAACATTGTTAAACCCAATCTCAAGTCTATCTATATAACAGATATTACTACTATAAATTGCCTCAGATTATAGAAAATATCATTTCCAAGAGGTTCAAACCCCCAGCTACAACAATGAGAGCCCTCACCCTAGACAAGAATAACCAGTCCTTACAAATACACCAATAGTTCAAAAAGAGAACTAAGACCTACTATTTCTGTATAACTACCTCTACTGAGGATAACTCTAATTTTACAAGAGACAGATATGATGACATCTTAGAAACTAATGATATCAAAAACCAGGAGACTGCTCAGACTTCATAAGTCTCTAGTTATAAATCATGACTCAACTATAACTCATCTCTAGAAGATGATCTGTACCTGAACTCATAGTGACTTATAGTGATCTTAACAGTGTACTACTCCAAATAAAGTAACCCTATCTCTGGACCAAAGAAGGAGACCCTTAGAATATAAAAGAAGTATTAAAAAGGAGTATAAGATATTATCCACAAATAAGAAACTTACTATAAAACAAAATACCTACCATCTGCCAAACAGTAAGATTAAGGAATCATCTAAATCTATTGGTCTAATATCAGACATTCTCTGATATCAAAAGGGCTATAAGGATACATACAAGAAGGACTCCAAACCTAAACCTCTTTATGAAGAACCCATACTACTATACTCTCAACTACTGTAAAATGGAAACAAGAATCTCTACTGTCACTGAGTATCTCTAGATGTAGCAAGAATATAAGTTGAGGCATCATCTCTGCCAAAATCTCTTATAGACCAGCTTTCAAGAAATTATAGATACCATATATCTAGATAGATATGAATAGAAGTTGGCCAAGAGAGTTTACCAGATCTTCAGGCATGTATCCTGGGCCATCCCCAACTTGAAGTATGTCAAGGTTTCAGATATTTAAGAATTGATAAGCTACTCTACAGACCATTTTGAAGAAATGGTTGCAGAAGAAGCCCAGTCTACTATTATAGTCAAGAGTGATGAAGTTTAAGATCTTTGGAACCCCATCTTAGAAGACAACCCAGATCAGTTCCTTCAAGGTCTGATTGAATTTTTTCAAGGTCCTCCTCTGAGAGTCTGCTACCCTTAGAATTCTACAGATATACTCTACTTTATGGATGATAATACTATTAGTTAGAGATCTTAAAAATCAAAACAGAGTGAACTGCTTATTTTATGGGAAGAAGACCTTAAAAACCTTCTGGTGGAGTATACAAGCCCTCTTTTGTCATCTACAGAACTCACTACTAACCTCAGAACAACTATGAAGGATGCAGAAAATGATTTGGTCAGACTCTCTGAAGAAAATGAGAAGGAAGATAAGAATGATATAATCTCAGTCATATTGAACTTCAAGTTATATGAGGATAGCTTATTAGCCAAATTTGAGTAAGTTAGTTAGTTGCACAAACAGTGACTACCTAACTAGCCAAATTTGAGTAAGTTAGTTAATTGTATAAATAGTGACTACCTATTAACTAGTCAAATTTGTCATAAATATAAAATTAACCTTATCTAACTAGTTAATTACTTGATTTCCAAAAGTATGCTAAATAGTATCTTCTAAGTAACTGTGAGTTACAACTAATTATCTAGCTTCATATATAGTCTGAAATTTATATAAATATATAGTAAATAAATCTCAGTTAGTTTGAGTTTAAAGTAAAAAGGATTACTGAGAAACCTACTGTCTCCAAGAAATGAAAATAATTCTAAGGAACAAATAAGATAACTAGAGCAATGATTGCTTAAGATTTGAGTTTGAAGAATTTCTCCTACCACAGACTGCTATGAAAATCAGAAAATCAAGATCACATATTCAAGATATAAGATAGTCAGTTCTAGTTTAAAGTAAAAAAGGAAGTTTTATAGAGAAATACACTACCTCTAAGAGAATAAATAATTCTAGAGATCAATATATCTATCTGGAGCATAAAGCTTGGAGATTGAGAAGACAAATCACTCTTACTATTTTGCTGCTATCTTGAAAATTATTATGGAATTTAAGATATAGGACTACAGAAAATATCAGAATATCATTAAGAAACTCAAAATATAAGTCAAGACTGCTTCATTTAAGATACAAATCAATTGTCAGTTAATATCACTTCAGAAAATTATTATGAAACTTCAGTTAGTCAAAATACCACCATAGTGTAATATGCCTGGCTCAATAGAGGTAAATTATAAGGTTGGGGGTTGATGTAGTTTGGCTTGAGCCCCCAGTTACTTTGTCAAAAAGTAACAAAATGTTCTAAGATTTCTGAGGTCCTTGGTGTTTAGTGGTATAATAGTCAAAAGCTGGATATCTGTGAGTGATTTCCTTATTGAGACTGTTCTCTGGGTGTAATAGTGATTTGTATGAATGAGTTTCCTTCTTAGGTTAACTGGGAATTGATAGGATTTCATATGTAGTGTAACAATCTCCAAAAGTATGCAATTTCTGGGTGACAATCTTGTGTAGCATGATAATCTTTTAGGTGTGACAGTCTGATAATTTAGTGGTTCTCCTTATGTGATTTCTGTATGATGATCTTGTATAGTGTGACTGGGTTCCTTATTTGGGTTGACTGTGAATGCCACAATTTGTGTAGCAAGATGATCTCCAAAAGTATGTGATTTCTGGCAGATAACTTGATTTGGCTTACTGAGAATAGAGGATGGCATAGGTTCTTCCTTGAACAGTTTGCTGGGAATTATACTGGTGGCAAGTTCTTCTATACTGGGCTCTTCTGGGGATAATACTTGGATGGTACAAATTCTTCTAAATCAGCAGCTTCAACTGGGAATACTATGGTGCAGATTCTTCCTGAATCAGTGGCTTCAACTGAGAATACTATAGTGCAGATTCTTCCTAAATCAGCAGCTTCAACTAGAAAATGGTGGCGAAGTTCTTCCTTGAACTTGAGCAGCAAATCTTCAGGCTTATCTGGCAAGCAAACCAAAAATAGACTCATTCTTCGTATTGGAAAGTAGACTGGAGTAGGAAAGGGGCAAAGCTCACAATCTCCTAGTAGTAGCTGTAGAGCAGGCATTTCTCCTAAGTGTTACAATCCTTCCTGGATCAAGTGGCTTTTAGCAAGTGTATCTCTTGAAGTGTAGTAGGCAGACTTGTCTTTTGCTTTGTATTTTGGAACTGAGGTTTATTCACTCATATCTCTGGAGTATTTTATACATTGTGGTTGCTATCTGGTTACTATAGAATACTATTTATGGGGTGACATTCATGTCAGAGTGACAGCCACTGTCAGGGTAACAGCCACTGTCAGAGTGACAGCTACTATCAGGGTTTTTTCCTTCTTTAGCTATCTGAGTTATTTATATATTTTCTATAGCAATGGTTGCTGGTTACTATGCTGTGCTAATATTTGTGTCATCTGGCTAAATTTTAGGTGCTGCATTTTATAGATTGTTACATCAGCCCCCACTAAAGAGTCGTCTGTCCCAGGCTATCCTTTAGTCATCATTCCAATAAGCATAAGCATCTTCTGCATCTATACCTGTTCCATCATCTTCATTATCTGTATCTGAGTCACTCTATTCTTACTCTGGATCTTCTTCTTGTTCTTTGGAAAACAGGATGTCTACTTGTTGAAGAATATTCTGAAAGATGGTCTCATTCATCTGATGAATATCATTGAGGTGGAAGTGAGACTGCACCAGGGCTCTAACATTTCATTTGTATAGGGTGTAGATTCATTTGGCAGTTCTTGCTTCTCTGAGAGTAATTCTGGCTGGGCTCTTTATGTAAGATTGTTCTGTTAATAGCTGTCCAATATTATAGAAGGCTTGTAGATGGTGGATCTGAAGCAACCTCTGGGCAATGGCAAGGTTCTCTTGATACTTCTGGATCAATTATATGGGGGTTCCTTCAAGTTGGCGAAACTGGGGCAGGGAAATTGGCAGGGCTTGGAAAGAGCTGAAGATGAGGGTCTGGAGGCACTGATCAATCCTTTGGCTCATGGTGTAGGGGGAAGATATAGTTTGAGGTGATTGATGTGTACAGGTGTTCTCAGGGTTCATCCATCCATACTTCTTAAATAGATGTTAGTTCCTCTGATGTTGTGTATAAGATAAGATCCTTCCCATTTGGGTTCCAGTTTGGTGGCAAAATTTATTTCAATCATGCTTCTCCAAACTAGTACTTGATCTCCAATCTTGATCTCCTGATCCTTTTATCTTTAGTTATAGTACTTCTTTTGTCTTTCTTGGGCTTTGATAATCTGACTTTGGGCCTGATTTCATAACTGTTCTGTCTTCTTGAGGAGATCTCATGGTTAGCAGTTCTCGTTTTCTTAGCAAACATCATTTCGAATAGCTTTTGTTTGGTTGAGGTAGCAGGGGTGTTCTGAATTTCCCATAGGATCTCAGATAAGCAGAGGTCCCAATTGGTAGAATTGACTTGGACAAGTTCTTTCTTGATGGTCTGGTTCATCCTTTCTGTCATACCATTGGTCTGGGGGTAGTATGATATAGTCCATTTGAGACGTATCTTGTGAATTTGAGTATAACTTGTAATTATATTGTTGACAAATTCTATGCCTCAGTCAGAGATGAGTTCTTCTAGAGGTCTATATCTGAGAGTGAGTCCATGGAGAAGACCTACAATGGTTAGAGCATCTGTGATTTCTATTAGAAAAGCCTCAGGCCACTTGGTCAGATGTTCCACAAATACAAGAATATATTTGTTTCTTCTTGGTATAACTAGTAGAGGTCCAATTACATCTATTCCCCATCTCTGAAAGATGTTGTCTAGTGGTGCAATTGGTTGTAGTGATGCTTGATAGTTCTTCCTTCCTTGGTACTTCTGGCAGATGTCACATTTCTTAAGTATGTCCTGGACTTGTGTTCTAAGGTTGGGCCAATGTTGGTATATTATTTGCAGCTTCTCTTCTACATTCGCCTGTCCTTGGTGGGCTTTCTGATATTCTTTTCAGATGAGATCTTCTTGTGCCTTGATGGTCTGAGGAGCTTCTTTTAGGGTATAGTTCCTTGGAACACCCTTTTTCTGGTTCATTGGGGCTGGTAGGAAAGTATATCAACATTGTTGTAGGCTTTCCCTGCTTTGTGGATGATGGTGATTTTGTAATCCTGAAGGATAAGAATCCATTGGGCTAGAATTCCAGTGGGTTCCTTGTGGTTGAATAACTATTTGAGGGCTGCATAGTCTGTGATCAGAGTGAATCTTTTTTTGATAAGATAATGCTTGAACAGGGTGACTGCCCATATGACTATAAGATATTCTAGTTTGGTGCTACCATAGTTTATTTGCTGCTGATTGGTAGCTCTGCTTGCATAAGCTATCATATGGTGCTATTGATTAGGTCCTTCTTGGGCTAGAACTGCTCCTAGGCCATCTTTAGAAGTATCTGTATATAGGATGAATGGCTTCTATATATTGGGGCGCATAAGGATTGGTGCTGTAGTTATGCAGTTCTTGAGTTCTTTGAAGGCTTTTTCTTGTGATTCTGTCCATTTGAATGGTACTCCTTTCTTGAGAAAGATCCAAATTGGGGCAGCAATTTGGGCAAAATTCTTGATAAACCTTCTGTAGTAGGATACTAGTATCAGGAATAATAGTGTTTCCTTTGGGGTCTTGGGTACTGGCCAATTATTGATCTTCTCAGTTTTCTTTAGGTCTGCATGAGTTCCTTCTTTTGAAACTATGAATCTAAGGAATTCAAGTTTCTGTTCCCAAAGTAGCATTTCTTTGTATTCAGCCTCAAGTGGTTCTTGTGGGTGAGCTTGAAGAATTCCTCTAGGTGGTGCAGGTGTTCTTCAAAATTTGCTGAATAGATGTTGGAATTGTCCATGTATACAATCAGGCAGTAATGGATCAAAGGAGCATAGACTGAATTCATCATCCTCTGGAAGGTGGGGGGTGCATTGCAAAGTCCAAAGAGCATTTGGAGGTATTCAAACAGTTTTTCTAGAGCAAGAAAGGCTGTCTTTTGAATGTCTTTGGGGTCCATGGGGATCTCATAGAATCCTGAAAAGAGGTCCATACTGCTGAAGTATCTGGCATCTTGTAACTGGTCCAAAAGGTCATCAATTCTGGGCAAAGGATAGGCATCTTTCTCAGTGACTGAATTGAGTTTCCTGTAGTCCACACAAAGTCTCCATCCTCCTTTCTTTGGTACAATAAGTATAGGGCTGGCCCAAGGGCTAGTAGAGGGTCAGATGACTCCATTGTCTAAGAGTTCTTGAATGTGCTCTTTTTCAAATATTTTCAAGTGATGGGGTATTCTATAGGGTTTCTGCCAGATGGGTGTTGCATTTCCTGTATTTATGCTGTGGTGATATGATGGGTTATATAGCAGATTGCCATAATCAGTAGTGAAGATATCTTGATATTTGTTGGGAAGTTCTACTAGTTATTGCTATTGTTGGGGTGTCAATTCCTCTCCAATGTTGGTGGAAGGCTTCACTATCTCTTGGGTCGCAGAGGGGCCTTTCCTTTCTTCTGGGACCTTTTGCCATTTCCCGATAGGTTTAGTTCATAAACTTCCCTATGAGTTCAGTTGAGAAAGGGCACCAGATGTCCTATGATGATTCCTTTCAGCAAGATGATGGTCTCCCAACTTTGGTTGGTTGCTTGGAAGTGTACTGAATTCAACTTATCAGGGAATGTGTATCCCTCTATGTCCAGGTGTGGGATATCTTCCTTGGGTTCAAAGAAAAGGTTTCTGGGGTCAGGTGGTACAAAGATTTCAAAAGTAGCTTGTTCTCCAGACTCCAGGATGAGATTCATATGCACTCTGACTGGTTGCTGGTATACTTGTGGGGAGTATTCCTCTTGAGGTGGTTGACTTGAAGGAGATATACTTCCTTCTTGTCTGAACTTCCAAATCCTTTAGCTTGCCTTGTTCCTTTAGTTAGTTCAGATACTTCCTGTAATTGCAGAGTCCTGACCTTTATGAAGACTGCTTGAGCAATCTTCTGCCCTCTAATGATTCAGTGCTATTCTGCACTACTGTTATGTAGAATAACCTTGATTTTACCTATATATCCTGGGTCAATGGTTCCTCCTTCTATGGTTATTCCTTGTCTGGCAAGTCCAGACCTTGAGGTCAATTAGATGTAAGCTCCTTGGGGTGGCTGTATGGCTAATCTAGTTCTGATCATGAAGGTTTTTCTAGGCTTGATAGATTCATCCTCTAGACTGTGAAGATCATATCCTATATCCTCTGGGTGGGCTTTGGTTGGGGGTTTGGCCTTGGGATGTAGCAGGGCATACTGGGCAATGTCCTTGCTGGGTTCAGGCTTTCCTAAGACTGAAGCTCCACTAGCAGAGAGCCTCTAAGCTCTAAGATTGAGATGTGGCCATCTGGCTCCAGTAGAGGGGTCTCAGAGATAATTTATTCCTCTTCTTCCTGTAGGGTCTAGGGCTTCCATGAAGTTGATAGTATCTTCTGCCCATCCTTGGCAGGTTGCATGTCTGATAAGAGCTAGGATGTCTTCTCCCATATCATAGATCTTGAGGATTCTTCTTTCTGGCTTCTTGGTTTGACTTTTTTGGATCTGGCCTCTGTTGTCTCCTCTCTTTAAAGTATAGACTGCAACATTATGACTAAGGTGAATCTTCTGATGTCTGCAGTCTCAGCAATTAGGGTGTCTTCCATGGTTGCAATATCTCATTACTCAGAAATAATGTTCTCAGTTATTGATCTCTTGTTGTCTTGGGAAACAGTACCCATCTTGGTCATAGGTGGGTGGAAGAGTAGACAAGGGATATATTTCTGTCTGGATGAAGAAGTCTTGTCCCCTGAATCAGCTTTGCAACTTGGTGGTAATTTCTTAGAAGG
Source organism: Jimgerdemannia flammicorona (assembly GCA_003990745.1). Classification (NCBI taxonomy): domain Eukaryota; kingdom Fungi; phylum Mucoromycota; class Endogonomycetes; order Endogonales; family Endogonaceae; genus Jimgerdemannia; species Jimgerdemannia flammicorona. The sequence continues at coordinate 1,693 of RBNI01006863.1, read as the reverse complement.
TAGTTGACTGTGCAAGTGTGTTCAGGGGTTCTGGTCGCTGGGGTCTCTGTCTTTCCTGTTAGTCTAGTAAATGGCACTGATAGCAGTAGTCTCAGAGAGAGTGGAAGACCATTTGGTGTGGACATCTTCCTAGCCGAAAAGCCTTTTCTTGGTGAGTTTCTTTCTTGGGAATAATGGTGATTGTACTGAGTCCTTCTTCTGTATTCCAAGGGTCATTGTTTTCAGGTGGTGTCCAATGAGGATCATCCCAGAGAATGAGTTCAGAGACCTCTTCTTCTTCAGGTGCTTCTTGTTCAGGGACTTCTTGATCAGAAGTTTCTTCTTTTTTGGATGATTCTTGACCTCAAATTGCTTGTACTTCTGTAGCTTTGGTTGCAGATATTTCTGGAACATATCTGCATTTCTTCTTCTTCCTTCTGCACTCCGGGCAGGCTGTGCCAGGCAATTTCCTTGTTCCTATAATCTTGGAGGAGTGCTCAGGATACTTGTGTTTCTTGAGGCAGGTAGGGTATCCTTTGGCTTCTCCTACAATGGCTCCAATGGTGATAGAGATGGAGTTCTTAGCCCACACATTATCCTCTGGTCTGTCATCCACCAGGTTAATTCAGAGATTGAGTCTGGGATCATTTCCATCTTCAGATTCTTCTTCCTCCTCTGTGGTAGACTCTTCACTGCTGGCATATTCTTTCTGAATAGTGATCTTCTTCTTCTTCTTCGATTGCTCATAGCTGGTCACCTTAACTCTATACTTCTTGCCTCAATAATCAAACTTAAGTACTTGTTGGCCAATATCAACAACTGCATTCATTTCCTTCATCCAGTTGGTGCCAAGAATTATGTCATAGGTGACAGCTTCAGTAACAACAGCTTTGGGGATGGAGAACTGAATGTGTCCAAGAGAGATAGTGATATTTCATACTTCTCCAAGGAGTTGAGTTCAGGCTCCATCTGCTACTATGATGCTGAGGTTGGATGGTCCATCAATGGGCTATTGGAGGGTGTCCAGGAACTGTTTGGCAATGATACAGATAGCTGCTCCTGTGTCTATGAGGATTTTTGCTTTTTGTCCTCCAATATCTCTATATAAGTAGGTGCTGACATGTCTTTCTGCAGTCTGGATAGGAATGAAAGCTGGTTCTTGCTGTGGGATGGGAACTTGGCCAGTGCTAGATCTGGTGATTCTCAACAATTTATTTCAGACTCCAGCTGGTATCAGTTGCAGGAACTACAGAAGGGGGACTTCCATCTTGATCTCTTGAATCTTCTGCCAGGCTTCATTATAGATATCTCTAGGCATGGTCTTCAGAGTGTACTTCTTCTTAGGCTTTGGAGTAATAGGTTCTCATTCTTCTTGTTCTATTTCTTCATCTTCTGGTGGCAACTCATTTGTCTTGGAGACAAAAGGTGAGGGGGTTTGGGGAGGTATTCCTACCTGCTCCTCTTCATGTTCTTTGTCCTCTTCTTGTGCTGATGTTCCTGGATGGTCTTCCTATAGGTCTTTTCCTCTTCTCTGCTAGGTAGACTGTTTTTTGGGTGGTAATCTTAGTAGGGTATAAGTCTAGGTCACTGTAGTCTTCACTGTTGCTTGCTTTCTTAAAATCTTCAACAGGATGGGCTTCAGTCTTCTTGTACTGAGTGTCATTCCTTCAGTTTGGTAGTTCTGAGTCCCTTCTTTTTTTTTTTTTTTTTTTTT
>RBNI01006862.1:0-10899 GCA_003990745.1 Jimgerdemannia flammicorona | reverse complement strand
AAAAAAAAAAAAGGTCTACACTCTTCTTTACCACACTCTCATTCACAGCCACCTTCATCGGATGATTCGCGCGTTGCGCTTGCACTATTGTGGGACGGGATGGAGTATCGTCCGGCGGGAGTTGCACCGACAGATACCACAGGACCACCCGATGTGGGATGTATGGATGAGGAAGGAACGAGTTGAGGGGAAGTGTTTTATGAGGATGAAAGTGGATGGGCTGTATCGCGATGTGAGTTCGCATGATCCAATTCGATATCCTTGTTTCGTGCGTTCTATACTCATACACTCATCCAACACTACATGTAGTATATTTACGCGCCGATACCCAACTTGATTCACTATCGCTGCGAAGACGAGGGCGTACGGGTTGATAACATGGATGCTGACGAAGGTGTTGCGCTTAACTGATGGTGAATTAACTTGCTTTCATATATTCGCAATAGCATATATTCGCAATAGCATTTTAAAAAAGCTTCTAGTATTGTGTGTATACATGCTTGAAATTCGCTGTTTGTACAGCATAAAAATAAAAAAATAAAAATAAAATTGCTAGACTGGTTGATTCCCACAAGTATTATTCGAAAAGTGTAGTTTGGTGGATTATTTGGTTCCATGAAAACCATCCATGTTAGCCAAGGGTAGTGGTCGATGACAGTATTAAAATGACAAGTCATTTCTATTTCAGTGTCTATTTCCAAAAAGGAAAGGGCTTAGGGAACCGGTTCCACATTTTCCAGAATGATTCTACGTTAGTCTTCTTGGAGTTCGATCTGTCAGGCCTCGAAACCAACGAGATCTTTCATGCAACGAATTTGCGTGGTATGCCGCGGTCGTTGGAACGCTGACTGTGTTGTGCATCGTCTATCACAAAAAAAATTATTGTTGTAATATATCTTTCGTTTCCTGTGTCTATACGATCCATATAGTTAACCTACCATAATACTTAGGTTATTTTACATGTAAACTCTCCTTACACCATTCATAGGTGACGAAGCTGACGCTGATGGCCGGAGCCACCTTGAGGTAATTCGGTATCATCCCCTTATACAGGCCCCCCATGCCTTCCTTCCGTATGATGGTCGTCGCTGCGTCCCATGTGCCCTTGTACTTGTAGTTCATGGACGACATCCCATTCACCTGCATCCTGCGACGCAGCACGTCCAGCGGGTAGGTAATGGTCTGCGCAATCGAACCGGCCAGAGCACCACACACCAACTTGCGGGCGATTGACGGTTGCAATTGGTCGGGAGGTGTCAGGTATTTTTTGATGATCTCGTAGCATTGAAAGTTAAGCGCCACATAAGGGGCGACGCCCTGAACAAGTTGAGAGGAGTATATATCAGTGTTGACAAGTTTGTGGATAAAAAAAAAAAAAAAAAAAAAAAGGCAAGCGGAGGGAGGGGTCGAGAAACGATCACAATAACATATGAATTAGTGGGAGTTTTTGGAGGGGAAAAGAGATATACCAGTAATGTCGGCCACAGCCCCGAATACAACCCACGAATCCCGCCTTCGTTAAAATAGATATTCGTGGTGGTTCCCCAGATTCCTGGCAGTTTCACCTGTCCCACAAGGTTCCCAGGGATGGTCGCGGATTGTACAGCCAACCGGGTACGGACAATGTCCAGGGGGTATGTGCACGAGACCGAGGTCAGGCCGGCAAGAGCGCCAGCGGTCAGGCGCCGAGGTGTGTCCAGCTCGGTCTTGCCGGGTTCCATCAGCATCTGTGAATAAATACGGGATCATAATGGTGAGCATTACTTCTCAAATAAACCCAACGGATTCAACAAACAACCCTCCCTCAAGCGACATCAGCAAATCGCGCGAACATACAATCTTGAATTGTTCGTAAGACGCGAATTGGGTCGCGCTATAAGGAATGATGCGCACGACATTTGTGCCGTTCCCCCGCAAGAAGCCCATCACGCCCTCCTCCCGCCATATTTTGGCCAGCGTAGGGAAAACGCCCTTGTATGCAGCAGGCTCAGGTCCTTGGACCTAATGTAGATGTTGAAGCATGGGTGCATGGATGGATGGATGTGGGGAAGACGAGAGCTGTGAGGAGGTGATGATTGATGGCGGTGTGGGTGTTGGATTAACTGCCAGAGGTTTTGCTCACCTCAATGCAAGGGACAAGAACCCGCCCACCCAACACGCTAAAACCAACTAGAATGAAGCACAGGGACAAATTTATTTTGGACATTTAAAGTCTGACAAGGATGTGCTGATCTGGTTCATACCTGAAACAGGATCTTCATACGCTCTAGTGGGCTCACTACCGTTCTCGACACGGCCCCGGCCACACCACCAGCGATGAGGTGCTTAAGCGTGTCGAAGCTGAATTTTTGTTTCCAAAACTCTAGCCTCAATGGCCCGAGGGTGGCAGGTTTTAGCGTCGACGTCGGTAGGCTGGTCACAGCTGCCGCCGGCGTACCTTCTGTGGACGCTGTGCTGGCATCGGTATACTGAGTGAGCTCGTTAAAGAGTTCCTGCATGCTGTGAGGGGCGACAGTGAAGCCGTCTTCGGAAGGAACGAGTTCAATGGAACGGGCGTCCAGGAGCTTGATGAAGTCGCCGAAAGATAGCGCTGGTTCAGCGCCGTTCTTGTCAGAAGATGTCAGTGATATCAGCGCATTGGCGGTAGCCTGGCGTTGAATGAAAGAGAGCGAAAAAGGGAAGGGTCGTTAGAGTTGCCACGAATCTGAATTAACGATGGGTGACAGACGTCCATTAAGACCACCTCATCGACAATTGGGCCCGACTGGTGGCGAAAGTTGGAGGCGAACGCGGCAGCCAAGTCTCTTGCATCTACGAGACCGTCGCTGTTGTGGTCGAGGGCGTCAAAGGCGGATTTGACGTGGGGGTGTGTGTTGTCGTGGGTGGCCATGATGGTTTTATTTTGTGACGAGGTAGAGGTGTTGTGTTGTCGTGATCAAGTACTTCCCTAACCCGGCTCAGCCCCATCCCCATAAAAGTACTCTCCCCATAAAAGTACTCTCCCCACCCAAATCAACCCCTTTCCTTCTCTCTTGCAGTCTCAATGTCCGACGTCAACCACAACGAAATGGGACCTGTTGGTCCCGCTGATACTGATGCCATCGATGTACGTGTTATCCTTACTGTCACCTTCTCCCCACTTGCACCCTCTCTCGAATTTCTGGTGCACACCGGTTTGACAGAGTACCAGGTTCTCATACTCGCTGCTGTCTCCTCCCCCTGAAACGCAGGTTTTCAACAACGTCAAGCGCGAGATAATCGACAAGGTAGGACTATTACAGTTACATTTCGTAAACTGCGGCGCGTGGAATTTTAAAGAGATTTTCGACGTCTGCCAGAGTCACACATTTGTCTCCCTGACAATACGTTTGATTTCCACCGCGAAAAACGTTTCAAGGACTAAATGCACACCCTATCCACACTCTGACCTATCTTTTCCCTCCGACTCCACCAGCTTCACGAAATACACCACGCCGATCACGTGCACCATCTCCACGAGACCGACAAACTAAAGCATATCTCCGCTTTCAAGGTCGTCCTGTATGCCAAGGAGGAGGTCGCTTACGGCTGGAATTACTTCGCCAAAATTCACCTTGGTGATGAAAAGTATATTCACGCCAGGTAAGACGCGCGTTTGAAACTCCTGCATTGTATCTGGCGCTGTAGCCCCGCCAAACCACTGGAATGCGCCGGTTTATTGAAAGGCGGATTGAAAATACACTATTTTTGAAAGTATCTTCTTTTGGAAAAACTGAATAGCTACTCTTAGTGCCACCCTCCTGTAATATAGTATTGACCTTTCTTCCCTTTGTGCAGGGCCCACAAGTACCACGACGGCCGCATCGACTTCTACTCACTCCACACCACCATCCAGACCGCTATCTGGACCAAGGGGGATCCCTTGGTTTATTTCAATGAGTAAACGTAGCACAGAGTCAAGATTGAACTTATATAGTTTTATGTCGGGCGTGGGAAGGCTGATGTGAATAAAATATCGATAATTATTGCTCCGTTGCGAGTTGACTCTTATCCGTGCAGTCAAAGTAGTCAAAGTATCCCGGAAACAGTCACAGACTTCATCAGCCTTCCTGTCATGTAAGAAATCCGCGTAAGAAAGTCGTATAAGAAAGCTATGTAAGGTGCTCCTTTCTCCTCTACCTTACTGGTCACAAAGTTTGGTAGGCAACTTTCTGAGTTCCTTTTCCATAACTTTTATCCTCACTATCTTGGGTTGGTTTGTTGTATCTGTTACAGAGCAGTAGAAGGGAGGCAATGGTAATGAGTTGCCTTTTTATCAGTGTCAGATCAGTATCTTCTTCACTTTTTCATAGTTTCTGGTGCCTTTGACTGTGTCTGGGGTATATTCATTTTAGTGTGATGTCTTTTTCTTTTATTATTATCAATAAGGTATCATCTCAGTATATCATAGATAATATAAAGAGTCAGCCAATCTAGAATATATAGATTATCTATAGGTTCTTAGTATCTATAGTAGAGCTCTCTGAGCTTTGGAGAGCTTCTCAGCAAATATAGTTCTAGTGTAGATAATTGTTTTTCAGATGGAATTGGAATAGAAAGAGAGATGACTATTATAGATAAATAAAAGGATGATTATAATAGACCAGTTGGGTATTAAGCTAGTAATAGTCATTGAGGCTAGAGTGGGTGCTATATTGATAGGGTCTTCTGATTAGTACAGAGTAGTTAAATAACAGATATCACTCTTGGCTACTTTTGATAATATATGTATATATATATATATAAGATTAGGTTCTAGTTATTAGAGGTAGTCAGATATCTTAGCTATACTTAACTAGAACTAAGAGCTAATATAACAATATAATTAAAGCCTGCAAACTTAAGTAGTAGAGTATTGGAGATTTTCTCTCATCTTATATATATATAAGTCTTCTACTTATCTCATTAGAGAGAACCAAATTCTATCTACTATTCTGTACTTTGAGGAGAGTTTTTTTTTATCTATTACTCTATTTAGAGTAGTAGAGACTATACAAATTAACTTAGATATAGTCTTATATATATATATATCAGAGTTTCAGATATATATCTTTAGTTGTAGATATATAATTGCTTTTTTTTCTGATAATAGAGAGAGCATAATATATAGAATAAGATGTAGGCTAACTTAAACTCTACTATATCTGGTATAGTTGAGTTATTAAACAATAGTTAGTCTGCCCTAGGGGGATCGGATAAAGGGGGGTTCATTGTATTTATATGGGATAGATGGGTATTAATAAAGGAAGGGAGTCCAAGTGACTATAAAAAAAAAAAAAAAAAAAAAAAAAAAAAAAAAAAAAAAAAAAACAATAGTTAGTCTAGATTTAATGAGAGTATAGTACTCAGAAGGTAGTGAGAGAGGGTTTTGGCCTATATAGTCTAGGTTCTCTTTTAATAAAAATCTATAAAACTTTGAGTCTATTAAAAAAAAAAAAAAAAACTGTATAAGATTATATGAGAGATAAAAATAGTTCTATATATTGAAGAGTATCATATATCTAAACAGCTTAAAGTTTTCTCTAAAACTCTTTATCACTAGTATATCTAAAGAAAAATAAAACTTTAGAAAGATATTTATTTTATTTTATTAAAGATATCTTTATTATATTTTTTAAAACATCTCAAATATTCTTTTAAATATTATTCTGGAGCTATATTTTTAGTAGCTTTATCTCTACTATTATTACTAATATTATTGATAATATTAATTTTAAGAAACTTGATCTTAAAAGTTTAAAAGAGTTGCTCTAAGAGTTAATTATAAAGATTAATAGTATTAAAATCATTATAGTTTATTTAAAAATAATATATTAATATTTATTATTTAAAATTATTTATAATTAATAATAATATAATATATATTTTTAATATAATATAATTAGAATAATAATAACTAGTACTTTTAAATAAATTAAATTAATATTTAATTTGATTTAATTTATTTATTATATTATAGTTTTATATAAATAAGATAAAATAAAAAATATTACTAATCTTTATAATTAGTATTTTACAAAATATATAATCTGAGCTGAACTTAAAAATTTAATTTTAAAACCTAAGTTTAGATCTAACACAATTTCTCTATAGTATTTTATATTTATTGTAACAGACCAAAAATGTACTATCCAAATTATAACTTAGTCAGATGACACGAACAATTAGCATACTTACTCAGCATGATGTGACTTCTAGTGTATCATAGTTACCCATGCCCACTACACTTATAATTAGCCAAGACACCAGATCAGAATTGTTTATCTGTGTCCTGAAGACACACTCATGTCCTGTAGACACACTCATGTCCTGTGGACACACTTATGTTCTGTGGACACATCTATACCCAGAGGACACACCCAAGTATTACCAGAAGTAGTAAATCTATAGTTAGCCACATAGCAACCAGATAGTAACCAACTTGTATAAATTACCCCAGAGACAAGAGTGAATAAACCTCAGTCCGAAATTAAATCTAAAAGCAAAAGTCAAGTCTGCCTACTACACTTTGAGAGGAACTCTACAGCCACTATTAGGAGATTGTGAGCATTGGTCCCCTTTTCTCACTCTGGTCCACTTTCTGATATAAAGCCAATTTTGCCACCAAGTTCGAGTGAAGAACTTTGCCACCTTTTGAAGAGAAACCCGCTGCTTAAGGAATAAGCCATGCTATTGGTACACTTGCCAGATAAGCCTGAAGAACCCAAGTATTCACTGTCATTCTTGTCACAAACCAGTCTTTCTGATGCAACTTCACAGTGGAGCCAGTCTATGATGTAACCCCATATAAATGAAGCCAGTCTTTGATATAACTTGCTAAGAATCTGAGTTAATTCCCAGTTAAAGCCGCTGATTCAGAAAGAATCCATACTATCCGAGTAGTATTCTCAGAGAACCCACTGATTCAGAAGAATCTACATTACCACTGTTTCCAAGTTATCTGCATTTTCAGAGAACCCCACTGATTCAGAAAGAATCTACACCATTGTATTCCCAGTTAAAGCCACCGATTTAGGAAGAATCCATGACATCCAAGTTATTCATTATTCCCAGTGAGTCTGAGTTATTGAGTTATCCACTGCCAGTATAATTCCCAGTAAGCTACCATTTCAGGGAAGCTGCATCAAATCAAGCCATCTGCTAGAAATTGCATACTTTTGGAAACTTGTCGCACTATATAAAGAAATTGCCTGCTACCCAAAAAGGAGAACTGCTAAATTGTCAGACCATTATGTACAAGATCGTCATGCTACACAAATTCTGCCATTCCCAGTTGACCCAAGAAGGAAACCTGTTTACATATAAATCACTACTATATCCAGAGAACTATCCCAATTAAGAAATTGACATACAAATCACTTGCAGATATCCAGCTTTGACTATTATACTACTAAACACCAAAAACCTCAGGAATCTAGGGGTGGGACTACTGCTTGGTTTGGAAAGGTAGCAATTTTGGTGAGGAAGGGTAGAGGTGAATTGGGGGGAATCAGGAGCTGGGGTGATCGCTTGGTCTGGGGAGATTGGCATCGGCTGGGGTGGGAATCAGTGAAGGTGGGCTCTTGCTACTGCCCTGCAGCTAGGGGTGAGAGGACTACATGGATTAGGGGGCTGCTGGAGGAGGGTATTCTCTTGGAGGAAGGGGTTGAAGTGCTTGGTGGGGATTTTAATATGGTTCAGGATCAGCATCTAGACAGGACTGATGGAGGGAGGAGTGCCGGGGGTAGAAGTGGAGGTCTGGATGCGTGGGAAGAGGTGGAGATATTGAGCTCATTGGGGGATATGGGCAGAACGAGGTGGGGTGATGCCAGGGTCTACATACACTGGGTGAATAGCTTGGGCACAAGGATTGATTGGATTCTGACAGTGGAGTACTGGGGGTCAGATGTTTGGAAGGCTTTGGAAGTGGAGTGATGCCCATGGTCTGATCACTGGAGACTTTTGGGACAGGGGCAGTTTGGGGGGAGTGGAGATGGACCCGGACATTGGCACCTTAACTCCTCCCTGCTGGCTGAGAAGGGGTTGTGGGAATTGTGGGTGGTGGACATTCAGGCAAAAGTTTTTACCTGGAGGCATGAGGGTTTGCCTGTGGCTGTCCGCTGGATGAGATTGAAAGAGGCTGTGAGGGTTTATTGGGGAGAGGCTGGTAGAGAGGCTGGGAGGCAGAAGAGGAGGCACACAAGGTGTGCTTCCAATAGGCTGAGGAGACTACAAATGGATTAGGTGGATTTGCTTACTGTTGTTGGGGTAGAGGATTGGAGGATCGAGAGGGCAAAATTAGAGATTGTGGAACTACAACAGATATTGAGAGAAGAGGAGGAGACTCATATGTGGGGCATGACTGCTAGGCTATGGTAGCAGGGGCTTGAGGAGGGTGAGCGGCCTACTGGATACTTATCAAGACTTCTCAAAGCCAGGAGAGTGCGACATCGGTGGGATGGGGTCCTGGATGCTGATGGGGATATGATATATGACATGCAACAAATCTTAGGGGTGTTGAAGGAGAGATAGCAGGGCTTGTAGAGTGAAAGAGAAGGGGGTGCTGATGAAGCGGCAATTGCAGATACACTAGAAGAGTGGGGGCCACCACAAGTAGCTAGACTGGGTGACTTGATCTTACCAGTGCAGAGGGATGAGATCCAGAGTGTCCTGGCAGCAACTAAACTAGGGACAGCACCTGGGGAGGATGGATTGCCATGGGACTTCTGGAAGAAGATGGTAAATGTCCCTGGAGTTTTGGATGAGATGGCTGCTCTTTGTGACCATGTCCTTCAGAGTGGTGAGTGGGTGGGAGAGCAGGATCTCGGGCTGGTGGTCTTATTGTATAAAGACAAGGGGAGGAGAGAAGACTGAAAGAACTGGAGGCCGATCATGCTTCTGGACATAGACAGGAAGATGGTGACTAAGGTGATTGTCACAAGGCTGCAGAGAGTTGCCCAACAGGTGCTGGGGGAGGAGCAGCAGGGCTTTGTTGGGGGCAGACTTATAAGAGATAGGACTGTATGGGTTCATGGTATGATTGAAGTGGCCCGGACCTGTGGCCTGGATGGAAGATTGGTCTTTTTGGACCAGGAGAAGGCCTACGACCATGTACATCAGGTGTGGCTGGGCAAGGTATTGGACCGAATTGGGGTTCCCCCAAGGTTTAGGGCCTCTATATTGAGTCTGCTGGAAAGCAGTCAGGTAGCTCTGATGTGTAATGGTCACTGTGGGAGGGCATTTTCCTTGGGAAGAGGAGTTCCTCAGGGGGACCCTCTGTCCCCTATTCTTTATGCCCTTTTGCTGGAGCCTTTGATGGATAGGATTCACCAGAAGGTGGCAGAGCTCTCTATATATGGTATAGTGTGGAAGGTGGGGGCCTTTGCTGATGATATAGTGGTTGGACTTGGGATGGTGGCAGATGTAGCGGCACTTCAGGAGACTGTGGAATGGTATGAGGCCCACTCAGGGGCAAAGCTCAACTGGTATAAGTGTGAGACAATGGTGCTAGGGAATGGGCTGGTGGGTGGGGACATCATCAGAACAATTGTCCCTACTGGTGAGGTGGTGCAGTATTTGGGCATCTTCCTCTCTGTATATGGTTCTGTCTTGCCATGAGTGTGGTGGGAGAGCAGGGTGAACATATGGGGGGAGACCCTTCAAGGATAGGGAGGTCGCCATATCTCTCTAGCAGGGCGAGTGTCAATTCTGAATGTGTATTGGTTCCCCAAGCTGTGGTATGTGGCTTATCACCTCAACTTCTCAGCATGGGTGGTGAAGAAGCTGACAAAGATGGCTAGGGATTGGATCTGGGCAGGGAGGAGGTCCCAGGTCAGTTGGGATACTCTTGCAAGGCCGGTAGTCAGGGGAGGGCTTGGACTGATGGACTTTCCCAAGAGGCTGCACTGCTTGCGAGCCTGGTGGTTAAAAAGAGCTGTGGAACTGCAGGGTGGAAGTTGGGTGCCTCTGATGCAGAAGGTGTGGGAGATGCAAACATCTCCTTGGGGGTCCTCCGGAGATCTGCTCTCTTTGGTGGGGCTGAATGGAATTCAGCGGCTGAGGTTCAAGGGCTTTTGGTGGGGTATGGCTGATGGTGTACACCAAATTGGCCTGCACTGGCAAGGCAATGAGGGGGAGGCAGTGTGGGGACCTAATATGTGGCATTGGGATAGATTGCTCCTGGGAGGTGCTCCACTTACTATGTTCGATATTGGGGAGGGAGTAGAGTGTCAGCAGGGGCTTGGCCAGGATCTTTGGCCAAGTGGCTGGCAGGTGGCAGGGATCAGCGAGGAGTGGGACTGGGCTGATATCTGGTCTTGGAGTGCAGAGGTATGGAGGTGGCTTCCCCCTAAGTTCTGGGTGGTATGGTGGAGAATGTTGCAGAGGAATGTCATACTGAATTTCCATACAGGGCATTTGGTGGATGGTGGACAATTTGACTGTGAGGAGTGTTATGATGTTGGGAGAGCGGGGGGTAGTGTATAGATACCAGAACATTGGCTGGGAGAGTGTGAGGTTTTGGGGGACTTTTGGGCTGAGATAGGAGATAGACTGGGTGTGGGGCGTAGGCTGGTGGGAGAGGGAGGTCGCTGGGAGGACTTGAGATCTCAGCTTGTGGGTGGGGTGGGTGATAGTTGGCTTACTATAGGGTGGGTATTAACAATATAGGTAGGACTGGCAGATCATTGGCTTTTTGTATTTGAGGAGGAGCAGTGGTTGGGACTGTAGGAGAAGGTGTTAAGATGGGAAAAGCTATTGGGGGATCTGCTGACTAGATGGTGGGTGGGTTGGGGTCCTCAGGGGGGCTGACATCGTGGTTTGATAGTGAGGATCTGTGAGCAGAGTGGGGGGAGGGTGGCAATAGTGTTAGACAAAGTGGTCTTTCATAGGGAAGGGGTAGGG
>RBNI01006861.1:0-10899 GCA_003990745.1 Jimgerdemannia flammicorona | reverse complement strand
TTTTTTCACTTAGACTCCATCTTTATTACCAGTCTATGAATAAGTATACAATATCCCTACCTACTATCCGATCCCTATAGGGGAGCCTCTCCTCACTCCTTTATAAATAAAGATCACCCTCTCACCAATGACTCTAACTCTCCTACTGCTCTGTTCACAGATTATCTCTACCAAGTGGTGCCTCTGACCCCTCTGCAGTCCCCAACCAAGTCACCAGCCTGTCAAGGTGTCTTCCATAAGACTCTGTCACTATGCCAACTGACTCTCCAAGCTCTGTCATCTCCCATCCTCAAAAACAAATAACCAGTGACTGACCAGCCCAACCCAAATAGCCAATGTCCAACCTAAGGTAATCTACTCCTTTCCTACCCCTTCTACCAATCGATCCCTCAAGTCCTCCCACCTCTCCCATACTTTATCTCTCTTATGCCTCACCCCCAAGTGGTCCCCAATGGCTCGCCAAAAGTCTCCCAACACCTCGCACTCTCCTAGCCAATGTTCTGGCATCTGTACAAAGCCCTCTTTCTGCCCTACATTGTGGTACTCCTTACAGTCAAAGCAACCTCCTATGATAAGATACTCTGAGCAGAAGTTAAGCATTACATTCCTCCTCAGCATGCATCACCAGACTACCCAGTACTTTGGTGGTATCCATTTTTGTACTGTGGCACTCCAGATCCAAATACTATGCCAGTCTCACTCTTCTCCAATTCTAACTCTTTGCCAACCACTAGGCCACAGATCCTGGCCTGGTCCCCTCTGGCATTCTATTCTATTACCAACATCGAACTCAAGTAAAGGCATGCTGCCCAGCAGTATACCATCCCATCTCCATATCGCCGGGTCTCAATCCTCCTCCCCCTCATTCCCCTGCCAGTGAATACCAATGTGGTGTACCCCCTCCACTATCCCCCACCAGAAACCTCTATATCGCAATTGTGTAGTGTTTTGAAGTCCAACCAATAAGAGAAGATCACCAGTTGAGCCTCTCGGTAATGACCGCCTCTCCCAGACCTTCTGCAGCAGGGGAACCCAACCCCCTCCTCACAACTCCACTGCCCTCTTAAGCCACCATGCTCTCAAGCAGTATAGTCATTTGAGAAAATCCACCAGCCCAAGACCACCTCTTGCCACCAGTAGGGACAAGATCTCCCAACCAATCTGGCTCCATCTACCAGCCCAAATCTATCTCTTGGCCACCTTCACCAATCTCTTCACCACCCAGGCTGGGAAGTCCAGATGATAAGCCAAATACCACAGCTTTGGTAGCCAATATACATTCAAAATTGAGACCCATCCTGCCAGAGAAAAGTGTCTTCCCCCCCAACCCTGCAGGTCCTCCTCCCAAGTTCCAATTCGCTGCTCTCACCAAAACCTGGGCAGAACTGACCCATAGACTGACAAATAGATGCCCAAGTACCATACTGCCTTACTGGTGGGGACAATTGTTCCTATAACTTCTCCTCCCACCAGGCCATTATCTAGCACTATTGTTTCACACTTATGCCAATTCAGCTTCACCCCAGAGTTCTCCTCATACCACTTCACTGTCTTCTTGAGCTTCTCAGCATCAGCAATCGATCCCAAACCAACCACTATGTCATCTGCAAAGGCCCCAACTTTCCACCCAATGCTATAGATAGAGAGCCCCACTATCTTCCACCTAATTCTGTCCATTGGGGGTTCCAGAGAAAGAGCATACAAGATGGGGGACAGTGGGTCCCCCTGGGGCACCCCCTACCCAGAGGGAACACTACCCCTCTATGCCCATTACACATGAGTGTAGCCCTACTCCCTTCCAGTAGGCTGATCATTACTGACCGAAATTGGATCAAAACCCCTATTCTATCTAATACTTTTACTAGCCAGACTTGTCACACTCAGTCATAAGCCTTCTCCTGGTCCAAGAAGACTAGTCACCCATCCAGTCCACAGGCTCTAGCCCCTTCAATAACTCCATGTACCCAGGCTGTGCCATCTCTAATGAGCTGACCATCCACAAATCCCCTCTGCTCAATCTCTACAACTTGCTGGGCTACCTTCTGTAGTTTTGCAACCACCACCTTAGTCACCAACTTTCTGTCCATATCTAGTAACATTATTGGTCACCAGTTCTTCCAATCCTCTTGCCTTTCTTTGTTCCTATAAAGCAGCATCACCAGCCCAAGATCCTGCTCCCCCACTCATCTCCCTGTCTACAATATAGAGTCACACAATGTTATCACCTCTCCCACCACACCTGGGACTCCAACCATTTGCTTCCAGAAGTCCCAGGGTAGGCCATCCTCTCTAGGTGCTGTATCTGAGGCTGTCACAGCAAGAACCTAGTGGATCTCATCCTTCTTTACAGGCATTACTAGGTCACCTAGTCCTGCAACTTGTGGTGGATACCAATCTTCCAATATTTGGTCAATGACAGTAGCATTCACCCCACCCTCCTCCTCACTCCACAATCCACTCCATCACTCCTTCAGTGATCCAAGAATATCCTGTACACCATGCACTAGTACATCATCTGAATCAAGTACCCTCTCCCATCATTGCTGTACCCTTCTCACCCTAAGGGTTCTTGTGAGAAACTTAGAAGGCCTCTCCCCTTCCTCCAGCCCCTGCCAATGAAGCCGTGCCACCAAGCTCTGTACCCTTGCCTCTTCCTCTTCCCGCAGCACCTGTTGTAGTTCCCCAACTTCCATCTTCACCCTCATTACTCTCCAATCTTCTTCTCTCTCTACCATCGCCAGTCTTGCCCACTCCTCCAGAAGCCTAGTCAATCTAGTAGAAGCCCAGTGCACTCTCTGTTGTCGCTACTTCCCTGCCACCTTGCCAGCCTCGCTCCAGTACATCCTGGCCATCTCTTTTATCCTCATCCACCAAACCCCAATTGAGGTACCTTCCTGCCACCAGTTCTCCACTCTCAGCTAAATATCTTTAGCCCACCCCTCCCACTGGGACTCATCATCTAACAAGGAGGAGTTTAGGTACCAATGTCCAGGCCTATCCCCACTTCCCCCAAAGCACCCCTGTCCCAAAAGGCCCCAGTGATCCAACCATAGACACCATTCCACCTCTAGCAACTTCTAAACATCTTGGCCCCAATAGTTGGCCATCAGAACCCAGTCAATTCTTATCCCCAGGCCTCCAGCCCAATACATATATACCCTCTTATCCCCCCAGTACTCCCTACCAGCATCTACCAGTGCTCCTAGTCTTTCAACTTCCTCCCACATTATCAGCCTCCCACTCCTGCTCTCAGCACCCCATCCTCCATCAGTTCTATCCATCTATATATCCTGAACCATATTGAAATCTCCCCCAAGCATATCTACTCCAGCCTCTGCCAGGATCCCACTCTCCTGGAGACCCTTCACCCAATCTACATGCTCCCCCCTTATGGCAGGGCAGTAATAGGAGCCAACTGTAACTGGCTCCCAGCCTGCATGAATCCATTCACCCCAGACCAGCCTCTCCCCCCAGCTCCTTACATCTCTTATCTCCCCTCTACCTTTCTGAACCAGAATCCCAACCTTACTATTCCAAATCACCATGTCACTCCATTCCTTTGTCCATTCTATCCTATCAGATTCATCCTCACACCTGACATCCTACAAGAGGAAGAGATCGGCCTCCAATCCCTTTAGCTAAATAAAAATGTTCTTACATCTAACAGCACCCCGTAGCCCATTCATGTTCATAGAAAAAATATTGGTTGTACTGTTCATAATGAAATATGATTTGTTATCAGTCGATCTCTACTGCTCCATGCTCATCTCCTCTTGTGCTGTATCCAGATTATGTTCTGCCATCACCTCCTCCTCTTCAGCCCTCTGAGCCTCCAATCCAGCCAACAGCTCATTCATCTCCCTATCTGCCTTCTCCTCAAACTCCTCCCAGTACTCAATGTAAGCCTCCTGCCAAAGCTGTAATCCATGACACTTATTCCAACAGTACTCAGTCCTCTCCCCAGCAATGACCACTATCTCCACCTCTTGCTCCTTGTCCACCTCATACCCTTCCTCCTCCAGATATACTGCAAGAATTTCCACCTTCAGTGCCATCATCACTCCATCCCCCTGCAAAATTCGCATCCAGTGCTCATCACCTATCACTTGCAAGTCCACCTCCCCCAACTCTTCTACTACTAGGTTATTCATCATTCTGCATATCCAAAGTAGGTTCCCCACCTCCTTTCCTCCAGGGGTCACCAGCCTCCCTCCATCCAGCATTGTGGTGTCGGCTCCAGCACTTGCAGCCTCATCTCACACCTCTGAGACATCCACCAGTTCCTCCTCTCTGGCTGCCACCACATGTCCCCCATTTATCACCTCTGGAATGCTGAATTTTACCTGATGAGTCCCCAGCATTGTCACATCCTCCATCATCTTATTTCTGGAAGCTGGGCCTTGTCTGATAAGAGGAGAAGGAGTGGGGGAATCCTCCCAGACCTCATCCCAAACCTCCAAGGTGCTATCAGTATATGGGTTAATAATCTTCACCTCCTTCACCTTTCCTGTCTCTTCTCTGGCATTTCCACTCCTCTCACTAGCCCAGATGCTCACTTTGGCCCTTCCACCCCCATCATCTTGCTCACATCCTCCTGTGGTCTATTCCCCAGTTTAGCCAGCAGATCCTTCTGTCTCTTATGCCCCTGAGCTCTTTTCTACTGCACCTTGTCCACTTGAATCCTCTTTCCATCCACTACCTCCAGGTGTGTTAACTCCACAAAAGCCTTCCAAGCCTTTGCTTGCTGCTCCATGGCACTATCCAATTCTTTCAGTACTTCCAATAAATCCTCTTCCTCCTCTTCACTTCCTTTCACCCTCATCACTTTGCACAAGATCACTCCCCAGACCATCACCAAAGGCCAGTCTCTTGCCTTCCCAGTAGCTTCTTTCCCAACCAGCTGAATCCTTACATCCACATCCCCAGTTCTGAGCAAGGTCTCTTCCCAGACCCTGAATCCGATATCCACCACCTCTCCATACTCTGCCATGATATCCTCAACTCTCTTTCTCATCTCCATCACCATCACCATGGGCACTCCTTTTACCAGTAGTTGGACCACTCTTGGATCCTATTTCAGACATCTCACCATCGGAACACACACCTCCCCAACCACCAACCCAACCTTCAATGCCTCCTCCAGTAGCTCAGCCTCCTCAAAACCCACCTCCACACCCTCCAGTCCCTTTAAAAACTTCACTGACGTGGCTCCTGCCACCTGCTTAGTGATAAGCCCCAGCACCATTTTCGCCATCACTGCTAAGCCCCAGAAGCACAGTGTAACTGTGAATGCCAAGATCGATTTTTTGAGTAACAGGGCCACCACTAGGCCTGTCATACTATCTGCCAAATCCCCTTGTCTTCCAAGCCTCAGCTGCTCAGCCTTGCCAACAGTTATCACATCTGGATTTTTTTCCAGATTAGCAGTCCTATCGCCATCAGCAGTTACACTCCCCCAGCCACTCCACTGCCCCCCTTTCCAAGAGCTACTCCACCATGCACTGCCACCTTCTCGGTCTTCTTACCCCTCCTTAGCCAGCCCTCCAGCCCTGATGCCTGCTGCCTCCCCTTCACTATCTCTACAAAGCTTGCTCTCCCAGACCCTTATCCACTACCAATACCTCCACCTCTTCTGCATCCTCCCACCAGCAGCCCCCTCATGCCCCCCCCCAGGCCCAGGCCCCTCTCCACCTACTGCCAGTTGAAAGCACTTAGGCCACCCTGCCCAGTATGTACCTCAGGTTGCCTGTCAGTCACTGTATTGTTAGTCTCTTTTCTCCAAAAACGATGTTATAAGTGCCTTCCAAAGGTTGTGTAACCTGAATGGTACCAGAGAAAGCTGATACTCTGCCAATGTTCAGTAAGACCAACCTATACAGCTATTGCCCATCCAACTGTGAGCTACTTATTATCAATGCCACCTATCAATTGTAATTGCAGGATATCCCACTGCCTACCTCCTCTAGGCCCTAGAACTGCTACTCCCAATCTCCTCTCAATCTTTTTTCAGAAAATCTCCAAACTCTCACACTCTTCCAACCAATATTCTGAGGTCTGTACCATCCCACTCTCCTGCCCTATATTGTAGCATTCTTCACAATCAAAGATACCACTCTTGACCAGATACCCCAACTGGAAGTTCAGTATCATATTCCACCTCAAGAACCTCCACCACACCACTCAGAATTTAGATGGGAGCCACCTCACCACTGTCTTGTTTTACAATCAGATGCTGGCTCAGTTCCATCCTTCTCTAATATCAACTCTCTGCCAGATCTCAGGTCAGAGATCTCTCCCCTGTCCTCTAAGGCATTCTATTCTATTCTTGAGACTATAGTTCTCTATCTAGCTACCCCCCAATAGTAGACAATTCCACTGCCACATCCTAGATCTCTAGTCCTCTTCTCTCTCCTCACTTCTCTACTAGATACCAATGCAGTGGGCTCTATTGACCACATCCCACCAGAAGCCTTTATAGTATATTTTTTAGCTCTTCTTCAGTACTACCAAAGAAAGCAGATTGTCAGAACCTCCCCTGGGTGACACCTATATCTCTCAAAGATATTGTATAAGGGGTACCCATTTCTCTCCTCTCAGCTCCTCTGCTCTCCTCAACCATCATACTCTTAAGTAGTGTAGATACTTAGTAAAGTCTACCAGATCAAGCCCTTTATAGCTCACTGGAATCATCAGCACCTCCCATCCTATCTGACTATACCTTCCAGCCTAGAGCTATGAGTGGGCTATCTTTAGTAGTCTCTTAACTACTTATATCAGAAAATCAAGATAGTAATCTAAGTATCATTGCTTTAGCATCCAATATATATTTAAGACCATCACTCTCCCCACCAGAGATATATATTGACTCCCTCAGCTCACTAATACCCTGTTCTAGTCTACTAGCTTTTGTTTCTACTACTTCTTGAGAAGCAAGAATCTATATACTGAGAAGAAGATTTCTAGATACTGGACCATCTCTCTGGTAGAGACAATTATTTCAATAATGTCTCCCCCTACCACACCCTCACCAAGTACTATTGTCTCATACTTGTGCCAGTTGAGCTTTATCCCAGAGTACCTCTCATACTATTCTACTACTCTCTTCAGTGCTGCCACATCCTCTACTGACTTCAGTCTAACCACCATATTATCTACAAAGGTCCCAATCTTCCAATTAATCTCAAAAATATCCAAACCTCCTACTCAGCACCTGATCCTATCTAGCAATAGCTCTAAAGTAAAGATATAAAGAATAGGTAAGAGTGGATCATCCTGTGGCACCTCTCTTCTAAGAGAGAAGGAGATATCTCTATAGCTATTAGCCAGAATGACCACTTAGCTCCCCTCCAGCAGACTAATAATAGAGCTTCAAATACCTGGGAGAACTCTAATACACTATAGTACTATGTCAAGCCACACTCTCTGAACCCTGTTATAGGCTTTCTCCTGATCCAAGAATACCAGATGACTATCTACTTCTGCAGCCCTCACTCTTTCAATAACTCCATAGATCTATATAGTGCTATCTCTAATAAGGTGACCCCCCACAAAGCCCTCTACTCCTTCTCTAATATCTGTTGAGCCATTCTCTGCAATCTGATCACCAGGACCTTCATCACCATCTTGCAGTCTATATTCAGAAGTATAATCAGCCTCCAGTTCTTTCAGTCCTCCCTCCTCTCCTTATCTTTATATAATAAGGTTATCAGTCCCAACTGCTGTCTTCCAATCTACACCCCAGAACTAATGACCTCATTATACATCTATACCATCTCCTCCAGCACCTCCTCAACTACCACCATCTTCTTCTAGAAATCTTAAGATAATTTATTCTCTTCTGATGTAGTGTCCAGACTCATAGAAGCCAAGACCTGGAGAATTTTCTCCTGCTGAACAGATGATCCCAGTTCTCCCAAGCCCATAGTCAGAACAGAGTACCACTCCTCCAGATACTGCTCAATGTCCAGAGCATCCTTTCCTTCCTCCTCCTCACTCTAAAGTCCACTCTACTGGCCACTCAATTGTTCTAATATATCTTGCACCCCACCACTATCTCTCCATCCTCATCCAACACCCCTTCTCACCTATGCCATACTCTCTTAGTCTGGAGGAGCCTCAACAGATACTTGATAGGTCACTCTCCCTCCTCTAGTTCCTGCTATTTCAGCCTAGCTACCAATGCCTACATCTGTACATCCTCCTCTCTCCTCAGTAAGTTCTATAGCTTGGCAACCTCCAGCCTAGCTTACTGAACCCTCCAGTCTATCACTCCTTCCTCCTCCAATAAGAAGGCTACCCACGACCCAAATATACTAGCATATTGGAGGATATAGAAGTGCTGCACCATCCAGTCAGAGGAGCCAGGCCATAATGCCCCTGCCGAGGTCATTGAGGCCATCAAGGAGTGCAAGGAGCATCATAACTGGGCTCTCAACAATTTCACCAAACTGGTCATAGGGTTCATAAAAGTAGTGAACAGAACAGTGTTTTTTTTTTTTTATTTTTTTTTTTTCCATCATCATGATGGAGGAGGGCAAGAGTTGGATAACTGACATATTTGTGAGTCCCTCCTCATCTTCATATTCTCAGGCATTCAGGACCCTCAGTGACACCTATACACTCTTCTCGAACGACCTGTTCCAGTCACCTAACTTACCAAATATATGGCATCTATGCTTGAATCTTCTTGATGGATGTGCAGGAGCAGTGTGCGAGGCCAAGACAGACAGATTCGAGATAGGTGAGAGTAAACTAGAGGAGAGCAGTGAGGAGCAGTGTGATGAGTATCACAGTCATCACCAACACCCAGTGCATCTGGGACACTGTATCTGATCTATCCTATCTACTAATATCATTGTGTTCTAACCCATCACATTTGATCTGGGCAGCAGGGGTTTTACTTCCAGCATAACTATATTAATACCTTTTACTGTCACCCTTGTGGTGGCCAGAGGGAACAGCATTAAACAATATGATGTGCATTGCTTAGCCACTTGTCTATTGATATGTATTAGGTCTAGTGATTAGGATGAAGATGGGTGGAAATCCCGAGACACACTTGGAAGTAGTAGCTATAGGAGTCTGGTGAGTTATATACATGTACAAATGTAATGGTTGCTGTAAATAGAATCTGTAATTAACATAAATATATATTGACAGATACCTCACACTATGGGCTGGCCACCTCTGCATTAAGCTTGGAGGTGAGTGCTAGGTCAGTCATGGCAGCTAGGGTTTCAACAATGCTCTTGAGTTCATGAAGTCTGATGTCTTTGTGTGATAGGGTTCATGAAGAGTGGGGGGGATGTTGAAAGTGGCTATGGAATATTATTTGAGATATGACAATATTGTTTGAGGTATGACTGGAAAATGGAGGAAATATTAAAAATAAAAAATAAATATATATATATAAAACAAAATAAAAAAAAAAAAACAAAAGCAATGGGATTCTGATAGTTCAAATGTGAGTCTTTATATCTTCAAACTATTAGTCTTTATTAATTGTAGGTAAGGATGGATTAATTACTGCCCTCTTACTAATTCGATCAATGGTCCAGTTTTACCAATACTAACTGCTGTGATATTCTATTGGAAATACCAAGTGGGGAGCAATACTTTTTATATATGTCATGGAGACTTTCTTTACATTGTACAAGAGTTTTTATAATACTTGGTATGACCCTCCTATTATATACAAGAAATGTTCTGAGTTTGAAGCAGCAGATCTGAATAAGCAGTATATGTAAGCTGAAAGTACAAATATCTTATCTATCAATATATAGAGTGTGAACATCCTTCCATGTAGGAAAAATTAAACATTAATCATTACAAAAGTCATCAAATAGCACTTGTAAGCATCATCTACATAGAATGCCTTGAACACCAAATGGCCAACAATGAGTTTCCAAAGTATATAATGTACATCTATATATCTATTGGCATACTTGGGCTGCATTTTGTCATTAGTTTATCTCAACAGATACAAATTGAACTTATACCCCATTCTTCTTCTCACTTGATTTGCTGTTTGGCAATTGTTTACATAAATTCTGAAATACTTTATTTATAGCAATCAGGACTGATAAGTTTTAATATATGTAAGAATTGATCACTTTGTTCATTTGCATAATTTGTGGGTTTGATTTTATCCATAGTATCTCTTCACACTGTTCTTCCTGCTCTTATATACATGATTCCATTTCAAATGTTGCCATTTTTTTTTTTTTTTTTTTTTTTCCCCTCACCTTTACTTATACCTTACTATAATATATAGAGCCCATGTTTCGGCATACATGTTTCAGCATATATCACTAGACAGTATGGTGGGCATAGCAGTGACTTCTGATTTCTGAAGCAAGGACTTAATGGCTTCATGAAGGATTGTTGGGGATGTTGGACTGTACTCTTCCAACTCCACCCTTTTCTCTTCCTTCACATTATGCTTTCTGTTTATGTTTTTCATCATCTGTTGACAACTCACAATATTTGATTAGAGTACCAAGCTTTTCTGCTATTTCACAGATCCCCAGTTGTAGCAGTGTAGTGGCATAGCAGTACAGTTGTTGTATTACTAACTTACTAGCATTTTGTTCTTCCTTTTCTTTTTCTATAGGACCTCTCTTCTCTTAATAGGTTTAGTATAGTGCTTCCATCTCTCATTTTGGTTCAGTAGAGAGCTCATTGGCATGCTTGTACTTCTGCTTTTATTTGTGTTTATATTTATATTATTATTATCTTAACTAAAAAAAAAGTATTAGTCTAACTGAACCACCAAGTCAACAAGGTTGAGGCACTATTGCTCTATTCAGATGAGTTGTGATATCTCTCCTGCTCTGCCTAGTAAGTCAAAGGTAGCCATGGAGTCAGAAGAAACAGCATTGGGGGGAGGGAGGGAGGGGG
>RBNI01006860.1:0-10899 GCA_003990745.1 Jimgerdemannia flammicorona | reverse complement strand
AAAAAAAAAAAAAAAAAAAAAAAAAAAAAAAAAAAAAAAAACAGATATATTCTTCTTGAAGTAATTGACTTAAAGGAGATATATCTCTTTTCTATTTGAGCTTCCAAATCCTTTAGTCTGTTTTGTACCTTGGGTCAATTCAGAGACTTTCTGAAGTTGGGGTATCTTGACCTTCATAAAAACTACTTGGGAAATTTTCTCTCTTCTATAGATTCAAATCTATTCAGAGCTACTATTCTTCAAGATAATTTTGTTACACCTATATATCTAGGGTCTATTATTTCTCCATCTGCAGTAACTTCTTATTTTACAAGTTTATATCTTATAGTCAGTTGAATATAAGTTCCTTTGGATGGCTATATGGTAAGTTCTGTACTAAGAAGTACTATACTTCTAGAGCTGATAGTTTTATCTCAAAGATTATAAAGATTATAGCCTATATCTTCCTTATGGGTTTTTATTGAGTGTCTGACTTTAGAGTATAGTAAGATATACTATATAATGTCCTTGCTAAGTACAGATTGTTCTTAAGCCAAGGCTTCTGTGATTATAAGTCTCTATGCTCTAATATTGATATATAGCTATCTAGCTCCAGTAGAGGTATCTTAGAGGTAGTTAATTTCTCTTCTTTTATTAGAGTCTAGAGCTTCTATAAAGTTGATGGCATCCTCTATCAATCCTTGATAAGTTGTATGTCTAATGAGAGCTAGGATATTATCTCCTAGATTATAGATGTTAAGGGTCTTTTTTTTTGATCTCATGGCTTCTTTTAAATTTTAGTTCTGTTATCTCTTTTTTTGAGTATTTATTCTATGATATCTTGGCTGAGATATATCTTCTCATATTGGTAGGTTTAGCAGCTCAGGTGTTTTCTATAGTAATAGTATTCTATTACTTAGAAATATTATTTTTAGTTATTAACTTCTTACTATCTTAAGAATTGATAGTTATCTCTATTATAGATAAGAAGAAGGATAGCTAAAGACTATACTTCTATACAGATAAAGTGATCTCTTCTATAGAATTTTTTGGCCAGTATGGTGGTAGTTTCTTAGAATGTAGTTATTTATATAATAGTTACTAGAGATATTAGCTCAGAATATCTCTGTCTTTTTTGCTAATCTAATAAGTAGTACTGATAGCAGTAGTCTCAAAAAGAGTGGAAGACCATTTGATACTACTATATTCCTAGCTTAAAAGCTCTTTTGTGATTCATTTCTTATTTTAAAACAATAGTAACTATACTTGATCCTTCTTCAGTATTCTAGAAATCACTACCTTCTAGTAGTGTTCAGTGAGAGTTCTTCTGGTTCAAAGATCTCCTCTTTAGCTAATTCTTATTCTCAGATTGCTTATACTTCTACAGCATCAGTTATAAGTATCTTTTATAAGTAGTTATATTTCTTCTTTCTTTTTTTACATTTAGAGCATATTTTATCAAGAGAGTTTTTTATTCTAATAATCTTAGAGAAGTATTCAGATCATTTATATCTTTGAGATAAGTGAGATATCTTTGTAATAGTACTAATTGTAATGAGAATTATATCTTACAGAGCTCTATTATCTACTATTATATCAGTTACAAGATTTTGATAAGCAATCTTCTGAGTCTCTTTTTCATAACTTTTACCCTCTCTATCTTGGGTTAGTTTACTGTACCTATTACAGAATAGTAGGAGGAAGACAATGGTGATGAGTTACCTCTTTATCAGTATTAGATCAGTACTTTCTTTACTTTTTCATAGTTTCTAATACCTCTGGCTGTATTAGAGATTTATATACTTATTTTAGTATAGTATCTTCTTCTTTATATCATTATCAATAAGACATTATTATAATATATCATATATTATATAAGAAGTTAGCTAACCTTGAGTATTAAGTATCAGTATAGATTACTTACAAGTTATCAGTATCTGTAATAGAGCTCTCTGAGCTTTGGCAAACTTCTTAGTAAGTATAGTTCTAATATAGATAACTGTTTTTTAGATAGAATCAGAATGGGAGAAGAGATAGTCATTATAGATAGAAAGAAGAGTAATAATAATGAACCAGTAGGATATCAGACTGAAGATAATCATCAGGACTAATATGGATACTACTTTGGTAAGACCTTCTAATTGGTATAGAGTAGTTAAATAGTAGGTATTACTCTCAGTATTTTTTAGTAATATGTATATATAGTTAAGCTCTAATTGTTGAGAGTTATTAAAGGGCCTGAGGCTACCCAGATCAGGTGTTTTGACTACACTCAACTAGAACTGAGAACTGATATAATAATATGATCAAGGCTTACAAACTTGAGTAGTGGAGTATTGAGGATCTCTTTCCACCTTATGTGTAAGTCTTTTACTTATCTCATTTGAGAGAACCAGGCCCTGCTCACTGTTTTGTACTTTGAGAGAGGTTTTTTTTTTTATCTGTCACTCTCTTTGGAGTGACAGAGACTATACAAATTGGCTTGAGTATAGTTTTATATATATATATATATTGAAATTGTGAGCATATATCTTCAGTTATAGGTAGTGCTCTCAATAAATTGAATTGAATTAAATTTGACTCAAATTCAATTTAATTTGAGATTTAATTTAAACTCTATTTTTTGAAATATAATAACTTGATGAAAACATGTCCAAATTTAATAATCTTTAGCTTATTAGATTCCTCTATATAAGAGAAATCTAATAAGCTAAAGATAATTAAATTTAGATATATTTTAATTGAGTTATTATATTTTGAAAAATAGAGTTTAAATTAGACCCTCAATTTAATTCAATTTGAACTTAATTTGAATTGAAAAATCCCCAATTTAATTTGATTTGAATGACACTTAATTCAATTTGATTTAAATTGATTTGATTTATTTGAGAGTACTAGTTATAGATATATAGTTATTTTCTCTCTGATAATA
Source organism: Jimgerdemannia flammicorona (assembly GCA_003990745.1). Taxonomy (NCBI): domain Eukaryota; kingdom Fungi; phylum Mucoromycota; class Endogonomycetes; order Endogonales; family Endogonaceae; genus Jimgerdemannia; species Jimgerdemannia flammicorona. The sequence continues at coordinate 7,988 of RBNI01006860.1, read as the reverse complement.
GAAAGAGTATGATATATAGAATGAGATGTGGGTAATTCAGTTCTACTGTACTCAGCATGGTTGAGCTGCAGGACAATAGCTAGTCTAGATAGTACTTAGAACAAATTGAATTGAATCAAATTTGCCTCTAATTCAATTCAAAGTCTAATTTGAATCTAATTTTTCAAAATTCAATAACTTGATTAAAATATATCTAAATTTAATAAATTTTAGCTTATTTAATATATTTTATGATGGAAAATCTAATATAATAAAGAATATTAAATTTGGACATATTTTTATTAAGTTATTATATTTTAAATTTGGAGTAAATATTTCAAATTAAATCAGACCTCAATTTGATTTAAATTTAATTCAAAAATCTCTAATTTGATTCAATTTGAATAATCTTTAATTTGATTTAATTTAAATTGATTTAATTTATTTAGAAATACGAAGCTTAGATTAATAGAAAGGTAGTACTTAGAGTTGGGGTAGGAGAGGAGTTTGATCTATATAGTCTAGGTTTCCTTCTAATAAAAACTATGGGAGTTATAACTCTATTAAAAAAAAAAAAATAAAATAAAATAAAATAAAAAATAAAAATTATATCTTATATCTATATATTGTCTTTTAGCTTATTATCTATTAGATTAATTTATAGGTAAAACCTAAGATCATTTTTATCTTTCTTTCTTTATAGTAGATTCTTCATTATTGGTATATTTTTTTTAGATAGTAATCTTCTTCTTCTTAGATTGCTTATATCTAGTTATCTTGATTTAGTACTTCTTTTCTCTATAGTCAAATTTGAGTATTTATTGGCTAATATTAATAACTGCATTCATCTCTTTCATCTAATTGGTACTAAGAACTATATCATAGATAATAGTTTCAGTGATAATAGCTTTTAGAATAGAGAACTAAATGTGTTTAAAAGTAATAGTAATATTTTATACTTCTCCTAGGGATTGAGTTTGGGCTCTATTTACTACTATAATACTGAGGTTAGATAGTCTATCAATGGACTACTGAAGTGTATCTAGAAATCTTTTAGCAATAATACAGATAACTACTCCTATATTAATGAGGATTTTTGCCTACTATCTTCTAATATATATGTATCTCTATACAGGTATATATGTATATATATATACTGATATATCTTTTAGCAGTCTAGATAGTAGCTGATATAAGTTCTTATTATAGAATTAAGACTTGACCAGTACTAGATCTGGTAGTTCTCAATAATTTGTTTTGAACTCTAGTAGGTATCAATTATAAGAACTATAAGAGAGAGACTTCTATCTTAACTTTTTGAATCTTTTATCAGACTTTATTATAGATATCTCAGAGTATGATTTTTGAGGCATACTTCTTCTTGAGTTTTAGAATAGTGGGCCTTTGTTCTTTCTGCTCTATTTCTTTATCTTCAGATAAATGATTTTCTTCCTAAGTTATAGTCTTAGAGATAAAAGATAAAAGAGACCATAGAGATGTTTTGATCTATCTTTCTACATTTTCTTTATCTTCTTTCTGAATAGTTCTTCTGTCTACTCTAGATGGTATTTCTACTGGTCTTTTCCTCTCTTTGGTAGAGTAGACTGTTTTTCTAGAGATGATCTTGATTAGATATAGATCCAGATCACTATAGTCTTCACTATTTCTTTCCTCAAAGTCTTTTATAGAGTAGACTTCAGTTTTCTTATACTGGGTTATATTCTTTTAATTTGGTAGTTCTGAGTCTCTTTAGTTACTGCTTTTATTATTATATTCTGTAGCATAGTATCCAAACTGTCCACAGTAGAAGTATTGAATTTAAGCTCTATCTTGAGATAGATACTTTTTTTCTTCTTATAGCTGGTAGCTCCTGTTATCTCTAAGTGAGTAGTCTTAGTTTCTTTATAATATATAACCTCTTTTATCTTGTAGATAGCTCTGATTTTTATATATGGTAAGTTTTTTTTTATTTACTCAACTAATTGGTCTAGTTTAGAGCTGAGATCTAAGATTTTATTCTTGTTCTTCTTTTATTCTTTTGTAGATTTCTTCTCTCTTATGTTTTCTTAAAGGATTCCTTAGAGAGTCTTGACTAAGAGATCTTTCTTATCTTCTTTCTTATTATTATTCTAAGTAGTTTATTGCTTAATATCAAAGTATTCTTAGTCTGTATCTACTTATTTATTAGGTTTCTTATTACTAAGAATGTAAATATACTGAGCAATATTGAGAGAGATTCTATTCATAAAGATCATTAGACCAATAATATCTTAATTAGTGATACTGAACTTAGTAGTATATATTCTCTTCTAAATTCTAATGAAGAATGCTAATAGAGATTCTTTAAAATTCAATATATTGAGGTACCTTTCTCTAGTAATATTCAGATTATATAAACTTTAAGCAACTCTCAAGTTATTGTTTTTAAAGTAAAGATACTAGCAATATGGTATCTGTAGAGTATTCTGAGATATATACTAGGCAGAGTGGCCCTAGTATAATATTTTAGCATAGTTTATTTCTTTTCTTTGTCTTTCTTCAATATTCTACGACCTTCCAGTACTTTCTGAATGCTTAGAAATCCTTTCTTGGTGCCAAGCATCCTCTAGTACTTATTTAGCTAGTCACCAAGTGTCCTGGAAACTTGTAGAACTTTATTTGTCATCATTTGTCATCTTTGCCAAGAACTTTCCTCTTGGCACTTTCCTTTGATTTCTCAGATCCTTCTGGATCCTTCTTTCAGAGCTTATATAAATATCTCCTTTGTTCTCATGAATAAAGTTTCAGAATATTTTCTTCCAGAAATCCTTTGAGAACACTTGAACTCTTAAGTATCTTTTTGAGTTACTTAGAACCACTAGAACTAGTCACTTCCTCATTTAGAAACTAGAACTGTTACACCTAGTGTGTTTGACTGATAGTATGTGGGGAGGAGCCATGGCTTGGGGGAAAGTATGAGGGACTTGTTGGCAGGAGAATATAGAAGAGGAGGGGACAGTATTAGAGGATAGAGAATGGGGAGGATAAGCTTTATGGATAAGGTGAAGAAAGATTGACTGATAATGATAACTGAGCTAGAGAGCTGGCTGAGGAAGGGCAAGGAGACAGCAAGAGCTGTAGATTCTGAGGGAGTGGCCTATAGAGATGAGAGCAGCAGGGCTAGGGGAGTAGTGGCTGAGAGGAGTAGGACTGCTGATAGTGAAGGGACTGCTAATCTGGAAAAAAAAACCAGATATAATAGTTGATGGTGAATCTGGACAGAGGGTGGGCATGAGGCCCAGAGACTTGGCAGATGGTATGATGGAACTGGTAGTAGTACTGTTACTTAAGAAATTGAGGTCTAAATTTATCATCATATTATGCTTCCAAGACTTGGTAGTTATGATAAGAATGATTCTAGGGCTTCTGGCTCAAGAGGTGAAGGGGACCACTTCAGTGAAGTTTTTGAAGAGATGAAAAGAGATAGAGGTAGACTTCAAGAAGAAGAAGGTACTATTGGAGGCAATGGAGAAGAGAGTGATAACAGAGAGGGTAGCAATCTCCATGGTACAGTGCTTATACTGAGATCCTTGAGTGATATAGTTGATTATACTAGATATGTTAACCATATCAAAGGAAATAGCCAGGGAGTTGATTATAGAGGCCATCAAGGAGGATGGAGAGATTGTGGATATTGGGTTTAGAGTCTGAGAGGGCACTGAATTCAGAACTAAAGATGTGAATGTCAGGATGTAACTGGCAGGTAAGAAGAATATGAGGAAGATAAGAGACTGGCCAGCAGTTCTAAAGTAGGGCCCTGTAGAGTGCAAGGTCTTGTAAGTGAAGAGGATGCTGGAGGACAAAGAGAACTTACTGGAGATGCTGAAGAATCTGACTGGAGCTGTGGAAAGGAGGAAATTAGCCTGGAAAGAGTATGAGGCCAAGATAATTATAGAGATTATCAATGACAAGAAGGTGTAGCTAGATCAGGCAGCTTGGAAGTGGGTACAGGGGAGGCAGATTCAGAAGGAGCTATTGGTGAAGTTGGGAGGGAGGATGGCAGAGAGGACTGCTGCTAAAAATACTGGATCACAAGTAAGTACCTAAGCAGAGGAGAAGGGAGTGGTTCCAGAGAGGACCCAGGGAGTAGAAGATAGCTCTGAGTTGAGTGTGGTCATAGAAGATACAGAGATGGTTGAGGGGGAGCACTCTCAGTATAGAGTGCCAGGTGGGGCTACTGGTGAGGAGGAACTATAAGATATGCTAGAGGAGAATTAAGATGAATTGGTGAGACAGAATACTAAGAGAGGGCAGGTGGAGGGGGTGAAGAGAGTGGCCCAGAGAGTTGAGGAGACTGTGGACAAGAAGAAGTAGCTGTGGAAAATACAGAAGAATATGGCAATAGAGGAGCTAGGGGAGGAGGACTTTTTGATATTAAGTAAGAGGTACTGAGGTGAAATCCTACATAGTGAGGAGATACTAAGAAAATCCACAATGAGATAATAGTAGTACTGCTGGAAGCCAAGACCTATTAAGTAGATGATGACAGACAGATAATACTTAGGATAATTGTAAATAATCACACTGTTTATATGTGAGGTCTAAAGAAGGGACCAGAAAAGTAGCAAGTGGTATGCAAGGAGTATTGGGCAGAGATAGAGGCTATAGATAGAGTGGATGGTCAGGAGATCTTGGCAGCACTAGATGCTCAGCAGGGGGAGGCAGACAAGCTTACAGTAGAGAGAAACTTGGATCTTGTGGGTGATGGAATAAGTATGGAATTATAGGGTGGACACTTACTCACAAAAAATATTATTCAATATGAACAGTATAACTAGAATCTTCTCTTTGAATGTCAATAGACTGAGGGGTACAATGAGATATCAGAATATCTTTAACTAGTTGAAGGGACTGAATGCAGATATTTTTTTATTGCAGGATATAAGTTATAATATAGACTTAGACTTACTGGACTGGACAAGAGAATGGAGCAGTACAGTGATATAGTAGGGTTGGGTGGATATTCTGGTCAGAAAGGAGGTAGGGGACATTGGGGACATTAGACATTGGGAGAGCCAATTGGTGTGAAGAGTGTGAAGGAGGCTGAGCTGAAGTCTCCTAACTATTAGGTCATACTATTGTCTGGCTAAAAGGGGAGAATAAGTGGATTGGATCCAGGGTTTGCAAGAGGCTGGTGCTCTGGCAGATATAGGGATCAACTATCTGGGGGGTGACTTTAACATAATATATGATAGCAGGTTGGACTAGACTGATGGAGAGAGGGGTATAGCAGACAGAAGTGAAGGGATGGAAGACTGAGAGGAGATTGAGAGACTGAGTTCTTTGGTAGATACTGGGTGACTTAAATAGACAGATCATAGGGTCTATACTCACTAGGTAGCAAGACTGGAATTCTGAATAGACTGAGTGTTGATAGCTAAATGCTGGGATATATATAGATATCTGGAGTGAGATTGAGATGGTCTGATGCCCTTGGTCAGACCACTGGGGGTTGCTGGGTAGATGGAGGTTTGGGGGTAGTGAAGACAGGCCTGGACATTGGTGCTTGAATACTGCACTGCTGGGGGATAGTATCTTGTGAAGAGAATGGGTGGTAGATATTAGTGCTAAGGTTGTTAGCTAGAGGATACAGAGGTTGGAGATTGGAGATTGGTAGTAGTAGTTAAAATCTGATGCTCAGCAGTACTGGGGTGAGGCTGGGAGAGAAAGAGGGGCCCAGCAGAGGTAGTATATTAGGTGGGCTTCATAAAGGCTGGAGAAATTACTAGAGAGATAGACTGGATTATTAGAGGACTGCAGAGAAGGAGACTAGAGAATTTAGAGAATCTAGTAGGAGGTGGAAGAACTGAAGGGACTACTTAGACAAGAGGAGGAATTGCAGATGAAAGGGCTGGTAGCTTGACTAAGATGGCAGGGTTTGGAGGAGGGGGAGCAGCCTACTAAATTTCTGTCAAGGCTACTACAGGTAAGAAAGACAAGGCAGTAATAAGAAGGAGTATTGGATGAGATAGGGGATATAGTAACTGGGATACCAGGGATTTTGAACTTATTGTGGTCTTGCTGGAGATAGCTGTGGAGTGAGTAGGAGGGGGGAGAAGATACTCTAGGCATTGAAAGATAGTTGGAGGATTGGCACCTAGATCCAGCTATAGGCCTGGACAAATTTAGAGCCCCAGTGTGTAAAGAGGAGATGTATTAGGTCTTGGCAATAATAAGTATAGAGATAGCCTCTGGAGAAAATGAGTTGTCTTAGGATTTTTGGAAGAAGATGACAGGCATTGAGGTTGTGTTAGAGGAGATGGTGTGGATGTGTGATAAGATCATTAGCTCAGAGTCCTGGATTGGGGGGACAGTATCTGGAGCTTGTAGCTCTATTGTACAAGGATAAGAGGAGAAGAGAGGATTGGAAGAACTGGAGGCTGATCATGCTTCTGGATATAGATTGCAAGTTAGTGATAAAGATTTTGGTGGCCAGGCTATAAGAAGTGACTCAGCAGATACTAAGGGCTGAGTAGAGGAGCTTTGTTGGTAGTTGTTTGATTTGAGATAAAATAGCATGAGTTCATAGTATTATTGAGAGTATTCATATAGTCAGGGTCGATGGTTGACTAGTCTTTCTGGATCAAGAGAAGACATATGATAGAGTTCAGCATATATAGCTAGAGAGGGTATTGAAGTGAATAGGGGTCCCTCCAGGGTTTAGGAGATCATTGATTTGTCTATTAAAGGAGAGTCAGGCAGTTATTATGGTAAATAGGCATAAGTAGTGCTCCGAACAAATAGAGTTGATCCAGATGAGATTCGATTCAGGTTCATCATATAATAGATTCGAATCAACTTGGATTGGTCTCATGATCTGATTCAGATGGATCAATCTGGGTAGATCAATTCGGATTGATCCATCTGGATTGAAATCTTTGGTGACATCACCCTTTCTTTTATTCATTTTGCTCTTGTTTTTTTTTTCCTGCTGCACTTTGGTGACATCACTCTTTCCTTTGTTCTCTCTCTTTTCTTTGTTCTTTCCTACCACATCATGAGCAAACAAAACAGCAGCCCTTAATTTGTACGTTGGTCCAGTCTACTCATTTTTCACCCTATAATGATTATCAAAAGAGGGAGTATTCAAGGTGGAAATGTACTCTCTGCTGACAATGTTAGATTCTTTCTCATATAGGCAGCATACAAGCTGCTCATCGAGAGCCAAAGGGGTGATGGCAGTAGCAATGGTAATGGCAATAGTGATGGCAATGGTGACAGAAATGGTGGAGATAAGAGTGAATTCTGACAACAACTCATGGCAGCCCTTCGGACCTCAGAATTCACAGACCTCACAACTATGTATGCAGCAGCCTTTTTAAAGCAGCTGGTAGTAGATGTAGGTTACTCTTTTCTGCCACTACTTTTTACTTGTTTAAATTCCCCTAGTATGACCTGATTTACCTCATACTCTTCTTAGAGTTTATAGCTCTACAGCGAGATCTGCCAACTTTATTCACAATATCTGATCAAGATGAAGAAAGGTTGGAGGATGTTGCAGAGCATGCCTTTAGTGGCTGAGCTGTTGAGTTGATGCATTGTGTGATAGAGGTCTCAAAAGAAACAGAAGTAAGCCTTCATGAGCAATCTTGTGCAACTCATGCAACTCGTTGGCATGCAACTCATCAGTATGCAGCTCACTCACTCACTCACTCATGCTCTTTTTCTGAAATACCCATCTCTATGTTTTATTTAATTTCATTTTTTATGTAGTCTCTCTCTAAAAAACACCCATACCTGCATGCAACCTACCTGCACACAACTTGCCCATATGCAACTCATCCACACACAACCCATCCACACATAATCCATCTGTACACTTATCTTAGTCCCTTAAATCAGGGCTCAGTTCCATTGAAAAGAAGAGTTCAAAGTTACTTGAGTTCAACCACATCTGGCATCTGATCAAATAGAGAAATTTGAGGGCAAGATATTCAGCATGAGCAGTACCAGTATCATTTTTTTTTTTA
>RBNI01006859.1:0-10901 GCA_003990745.1 Jimgerdemannia flammicorona | reverse complement strand
AAAAAAAAAAAAAACTAATAAATAATAATAATACAATATAATACTTAAAGAGAGAGATATAGAAAGATATATTATATTATTTTTCTGCTTTCTTTTCATTATTATAAAATATTCTATAATTATCTATTACTAGTATATATATAGTTCTATTATTAATATATATTTACTATAAGACTTATTTCTTTAGTAACTACTTTGGGTTGATTCTTGTAATAGTTCTTAAAGTAATTTTTCTTACAGTATTCTGGTTCAAAGTAATTGCCAAAGATAATGATATCAAACCTATTAGTAATTCTCATAGCTTCATTAAGAGTCTATATATAGCTCTTTTAGCTCAACTTTAACTTGTGTATTTTCTTTCAGATCTCAGATATAGTAGTCTATCTTTTTATCTTTAGATATTACTAGTAGTTCAAGTAAAATTAATAGGAATTATATATTGTAACTTTGCATAAACTTAAGTTGCTTGATGTATACTAGCTTATCTCAGGCTAGCTTGATAGTATTAGCAGACTTAAACTGCTGGTGAAGAGTCTCCTTGAAGGATTTCCAATCTTAGATTTTTATGTTTGAATAGATAGTAGTAGTTATAATATAATTATACTACCAAATAGCTATATTCTCTCAGAGAAGTATGGTAGAAAATTAGACTTGAATGTCTTCTTCTATTCTTATAAGTTCAAAGTATTAGTTCAACTGAAAGATCTATATATCTATAGTTAGTCCTTCTCAATAGCTATTAAAAATATCTAGCTTGAGTAACTTAAAACTAACTAATATAGTAGCAAAATATAATACAGCTACAATTCTTATTTTCTGATAGTTTATTTATACTTAAAGTTATTGAATTTGATAAACTATAGTGGTAATAATTTCCTCCAGATTGACTTGTAGTTTTGTACCAACTATTTCTTTATAGTAGAGAGATCTAAACAGTAGACTAATTCTGTAGTATGGCTCATTTTGGACTTATATAACTAGTTGTGGCTGGGGTTTGAATTTATATAAGATTTCTTAATAAGGTAAGGTATAATGACACTACTGCTACTAAGTGTAATAGTTCTAGTTTCTTTAAGAGGAAGCAGCTAAGTTCTGGTAATTCTGGTGAGCCTAAAGTAGCTCAAAGAGATACTTGTATTCTTAAAGAAATTCTGAGAGAAAATATTCTGAGCTTTATTCAAACAGAGAACAAGAATATTTATATAAGATCTGAAAGAAAGATCCAGAAGAATCTTAGAAAAGAAGAGAAAAGCCAAGAAATAGGTTCTTGGCAAAGATGACTAATAGAATTCTACAATATTCCAAAAGATTCTATGACTAGTTAAGATAAGATACTTAATACTGAGAAAAGACAAAAATGTTCTAATAATGTCTTAGTATTAAAGAAGATGTCTAAGTATTCAAAAGATACTAGAACATAGTAGAATATTTAAGAAAAGATAAGAAAAGATTAGAGAAAAGATATAAAAAAAGTACTAAAACTAAGATATAACAGTGAAATTGTTATATATTAGAAAAACAACTTAGTTATTATAGTACTAGAGCCAACCATCTCTTTGTAGTCTTACTAGATTAACTTACTTAGAAGATTAAGAATAGAGTTTTTCTTAGAGATATATTTATAGTATTTTGTCTAAGTATAATATAAAATCTATGAAATTCTAACTATCCAGACCTTATAAAACTGAGAAACTAGAAAGAATCAACAAGATAAAAAAACTATCTCATCTAGAAATAAGAGCCAGAATAGTCAAAAATCTATAGAAGGACTAAGTCTTACTATAATAATAAATAAAAACAGCTTTATAATAAGGATCTGTACTTCATCTGTAAGAAGAAAAATTATATAACCTATAACTATTCTGAAAAGAAGAATAAAGACTCATCTAGTGAATTAAGAAAATATAGTATTACTATAATTAGAGAAGGACTAGATAAGAAAAGCCCAGAGAATATCATTAAGATATAAAAGATACATATTCTATAAGATCACTATCTTTATTAAGATATACTTAATCAATATAGACTATGATCTCTATAGTAGCTAAGACCTCACTATTCCACCAGACTCAAATATAATAGTATAAATTAATATTAGTATATAAGTTCCCAAAGGAATCTATATTTGCTTAGCTAAACAAAGTAGCTTAGCTAAAGAGTTCAATATTAGTCTAGGAGAAGGAGTCATTAATTGAGACTTTATAGAAGATATCTAAGTTATCTTGTACAACTTTGGTGATATGCTCTTTAAAATAAAGATTGGTCAAAGAATTGCCCAAGCCATTATTAAAAAGATCTAAGAAGATCTTACTATTAAAGAAGTCTCTGAACTAGACAAATCTGACCAAGATAAGAAAAGATTTAGCTCTACTAATTGAACTCTCAGTAAGTAAAGAATCAATATAATAAAGGAAATTAGCATTGAAACCTAATGTCAGAGAATTACAGATAGTTATATTATGAGAGAGGATTGAAATAATTGGCAACCAATCATACTTTTGGATATAGACAAGAAGCTAGTCATAAAAGTACTTATTGCAAAACTGCAGAAGATGGCCTAACAGATATTGAATGAGGAGCAATAGGGCTTTATTGGGAGCAGGCTTATTAGAAATGAGATGATATGGATATATATATAGTATGATTGAAAGAGTGAGAGTATGTAGACTGAATAGAAGACTGGTCTTTCTGGATCAGAAAAAGACCTATAACTATATTCAGTAAGTCTGGCTAGAGAAGATATTAGATAGAGTTAGTGTTCTTTATCTATTCTGAGTATCTATGATCTATCTATTAGAGGGTAGTAGGGTAGTATTTATATATAATAGCTATTATAATACTGCTTTTCTGTTGGAAAGAGGAGTTCCTCAGAGAGACTCATTACCTTTTATTCTATATACTCTATCATTGAAGCCATTGATAGATAGAATTTGCCACAAGGTGATCAGGCTTTCAGTTTTTAGTATTATCTGAAAGATTGGGGTCTTTGTAGATAATATAGTAGTTGGTTTAAACTTAGTAGTAGATATGGATATACTATAGAAGATAGTGGAATAGTATGAGGAGCACTCTGGAGTAAAGCTCAAATATCATAAGTATGAGACTATAGTTTTGAGTAATAGTCTGGTGGGTGGGAACATTACTGGAATAATTATTCTAGCAGAGGAGATGGTATAGTATCAGGATATTTTCCTATTAATATATGGATCTATCTTACCTAAAGTTTGGTGAGAGAGAAAGGTTGATATTTGGAGAGAGATCCTTTAGAGCTGGGAGGAACATTATATCTCTCTAGTAGACTAAGTATCAATTCTTAATATCTACTAGTTACCAAAGCTGTGATATCTGATATATTACTTAGATTTTTCAGCCTAAGTAACAAGGAGGTTATTAAATATAATTAAAGACTAAATCTGAGCTGAGAGATAGTATCAGATAGGTTGAGAGGTCTTGATCTAATAGACTTCTCTAAGTAGCTATATTGTCTGATAGCTTAGTAGTTAAAGAGAGCTATTGAGCTACAGAGAGGTGAGTGAGTATTACTAATATAGAAGGTTTGAAAGATGAGGTTCTTCTTAAGAGACTTTTCAGATAATCTACTATTATTGGTTAGTCTGAGAGATAGTGAGTACTTGTGGTATAAGAGCTTCTGATAGAGAATAGTAAATAGAGCTCATTGTATTGGTCTATAGTGATAGAGTAATGAGAGAGATATATATTGGAATTCAGTAATATGGCAGTAGGATAGACTACTTTTGAGTAGATCTTCTCTGATTAATTTTGACATTAGTGCTAGAGTGGAGTGCCAGAGAGAGATAAGATAGAATTTGTAACTAGTTAGCTAGCAGATAGCTGGAATTGGTAAAGAGTGAGACTGAGCTAGTATATATCTAATCCTAGAGTTATAAGATATGATAGTAGCTTTCTCCAAAGTTCTGAGTAGTATAATGGTATTTGTTGAGGAGAAATATCATATTGAACTTTCACTCAGATCATTTGGTTGATGGTAGGTCCTTTGATTGTAAAGAGTATTATATATAATATAGAGCAGGAGGGGGGTTTTGTGTAGATGTCTGAATATTAGCTGAGGAAATATATAGTTGCTGATAATTTCTAGAAGGTGGTTGGGGGTTTTCTAAAGGTAAGGCAGTATATTAATAGGATAGAGAGTAGATAGAGAAATTTGAAGATAAGGTTAGTAGAGTATATTGGTAATAAGTAGCTCACTATTGAGTGATTATTAATGTTTTAAGTAAAGTTAGCTAGACATTAACTATATATTTGAGGAGAGCAGGTGGATAGAGGAGAAGGTGATGAGATAAGAGTGATTGATGAGAGATATTATATCTGACTGATAGATAGAGTGGAGCCCCTAGAGTAATTATAGATAATATCTAGTAGAGGATATTTGTAAGTAGAGTAGTAGATGAGTTGTGGTGGTTAATGGTTTAATAGTCTTTAATTATAATAGAGAGAGAGAGAAAACTCCTTAGAGAAATTAGATAGAGTGTGGAGATACTGTATATTTATAGATATAGATTAGTTTTATAATAAATAATAAAGTCCAAGTAACTATAAAAATAAAAATAAAAAAAATAAAAAAATAGTTATATACTATATGGATGATGCTCTCATTTCATTTGAATATACTGTATAGAATATATTAATAAATACTATATATCTCTCTAAAGTTTTCAAAATCCAAAATATAAGATATTAAGCTAAAAAGATAACAATAAAATCTAAATCAGATTATACTACTTATGAAAGATAGAATAAGACTGACTTTGAGGAAAATAAAAGTAATTAAAACAATAATAATAAACTTGAAAAAGAATAGTTATATTAAGTTTAAAGGACTAGCCAATAAATAAGATATAGTGATCTTACTAAATAGTATTAAAATTCCTATTATTTTGATATCTCAATAATATGGCTTATATGTAACTATGTCATCTTTGAGCTATATTACTCAATATATAAATATATACTATCTGAAATAATAAATAACACTTCTCTTCTCTCCACTCTATATTTTCAACTAAGATATAATAAAGATTATATATGAGTCTCTACTTAGTGACTAATAAGAAATATCTTTCTAAGACTATATATTACTATATACTAAGATATTGATATAGACAAATCAAAGAGCCAGTGCAAGTATATTAAATATAGCAAGTATGAATATCTTTAAAATAAGTATAATAGTTACAGTTTCTATAATAAATATAAATATAGTCAAGAGATTGATCTCTATCTTTAATGATAAGAATTATACTATTTGAGTATTTTATATAAATAATCTTCTGAAAGAGTTTAGCTTAATAGAGTATATAAAACTATAGATGTATATTCAAGATTATAATATGATTACTAAGTATTATAAGAGATTATATTCATATTATCAAACTAGTAAATAAAGTTTATAATATATACTATAATAGTCTATGATATATAGGAGACTCTATATAATTATTATATATAAGCATTCTTATTAAATCAGTTTTATCTGAAATCTTAGCTATTCAATCTATAAATAAAACTCAAGGAGAGTATCTATAAATATATTGATTATATTAATAATTTGATAAATCAGATAAATTCTCTAAACATATTAACAGAGTATATCAGTGATGAAGACAAAGTTCTAAGTCCTTATAAAAGATCTCTCTAAGATATACAATATTATAGTAGTAGCTATATAAGAGCAGACTATACTTATATAATAATAAGTCTCATTAATAAAGAGATATATGTTTGTTAAAAAAAAAAAAAAAAAAAAATAAAGAGATGTATCAAGAAAATAGTAATAATAATAATAATGAGAAAGCATTCTACAGATCATACAGATGAGATAAGAAATATCAATAAGGTCAGAAATATGAATTTATTAAATTTGACAAAAACTGTCATTATTATAATAAGTATAAATATATACAAAATAACTGCTATTATGAGAATAAAGAAAATAATGAAAATAAGTATAGAAGTCAGTATTAATAATGTAGAAATAGTGAAAAAAAATGTAATAGTAAAGGGCAATATAATATAAATACTGCTAAAACTAATAAAAACCAGAATAAAGATATGTTTAGTAAAAAATAATAATATCAATATAAGCAAAGTATGTATATACCAATATAGCTAATAATAATAATATATAACTTATAAATTTAGATACTATGTAATATATGATAGTCTATTAAGAATAGTTCTCTATCTATGAGTCTTTCAAGTATCTAGTACTAATTAAATTAGATAATAATAATATTATATAGCTTAAGAAAGAGAAAATATTAATATATATATATCTCTATAAAAATATTATGAAGTCTGCTAATACTTTTTAGAATATACTATATACTTTGAAGATAGAAAAGAATCCTTTTTAATCAGTAAAATAATTATCTATAATAATAAAGAAATATATATATCTAATGAGAGCAATGATATATAGTTTGAAAAATGATAAGAAGATCATAATAGTATCAAAATGAGGTAATCTTTATATGATCAATAGTATATTGAGTAGTATAAAAACCTCTGTATATATATATGATAACTATATCTAATATATTTAATATATGATATATATCAATACTTAAAATATATAAGTAAATTAAGTCTAAAAAGAATAATTAGAAACAGATCTATATAAGAATTATCAGTAATATATTCTAATGATAACTTCTATAAAGATTATATGGTAAATAAAGTATCTTATTAATAAGATCTACAATAACTACAAAAACTGAGATCACTATCTATTAATAGTATTATATATCTACTCTCTAAGATATTTAATTATAAAGTATCTATTTTATTTTGTGAAAAATACTCTTTAGACAAAAAAGTTCATAAGAAACTCTATTATTCAATAAAGATACTATATAGAAATATATAAATATAGAGATATAGAGACTATAACAAATTATAAAGAAGGCTGAGAATTATATAACCAAGATATAGACTTTATAATAGAATAATACAGAGAAGATTCATAAGCTCTTAAAGATTATTAAGATATGAGAAAAAGTTTTAATATATTGGAATATAGTCAAAGCTTCATAGTTATAAAAACTGGAACCTAAGTAGAAAAGACCTTATTTTGTATAGAATATAAAAGAGACTATCTTTTGACTATAAAAACTCTCAAATATAATTATTTCTACTACTATCTATCAAAATTAACTTAAGAAGTATTATAACTAACTAATAAAGAAATACTATAGCTCTCAAGATCACTAGTATTATATATATATATAATAAGCTATAGAAAGATAGTAGTATTTCATCAAGCCACTAATTATAAAAGAATCCTTTAATAGTATTTATAGTATAATACAGATATACTTGTCATGAATTTCATATTTCAAGATTTACTAGAACTAGACTGAGTTTCAGGAATACTTCAAGTTGGAATAGCTACTAAACTCAAAGCTAGAAATGGAAAAAAAAAAATTAGATTAGAGAGTGTTAGCTCTTTTATACTCAGATTATTATTATTATTATTATTATTATTATTATTATTATTATTTTAACAGACTCATAGTCCTGTGGATTTTTATTGGAAGAGAACCTAGACTATATAGGCCAAAACTCTCTCCCACTACCTACCGAATAATATCCCCCCATTAATCTAGGCTATTAAATTATCCAGTAGTCCCACTGCTCTAACTATGTCTGTCAAACACTGGCTATGTCAACCCCCATGACATAGACTAGACTTGTCTGCTCACCAGGGTTGGATCATTGTTTACATGTAAGAGCACACCTACATATCAGATCTAGCAGCACTGAGACTGAATAAAGAATAGCCCCTCAAACCCCAAAAGAAAGCCTGAGGCAAAGAAAAAACTCCCCAACCAACCAACAGAGAGCAAAGTAGATTCAAAGCAGGTGAGTAAAGGACTTACATACAGTACCTTCCTCAAAGGACTTATATATGGGCTAGAGTCTGAAAAAACCCCACTCCTACTCTCTGAGCCTGCAGGCCTTAATTATGTTACCATGTCAGCTCCTGGCTCTAGTTGGGTACTACTAAATGAGAAAGGCCCCACTCCTCAAGCCTGTGGGCCTCAATTGTATTGCCGCATCAGCTCTCAGTTCTAGTTAGGTATAGTCAGAATACCAGCCCCTGCACTACCCCACCCCCCACCAGCCAATCGAAAGGCCCCACCGAAATATTGTCCACTCTAGCCCTAATGACTGCCTCAGCCTAGCACCCCACTGGTTCACCATAATTGCCCATCCTCCTATCTGTGATAGCCATCTCCTCTTCCATCCTAACAACACTCGAAAAACAGTCACCTACGCCAGAACCGTGCTTGCCAGGAAGCTTGCCAAAGCCAGAGGGTCCCACCACAGACACTGAGGACCTGCAGGTAATCTATACTGAGCACTTGATGCCCAAGGTTGATCGACTCCCTATATAACCTATGATGCACCGAGACAGTTCCTTGTTGGTGATGGCAAAAGAAAGAAGGTATCACACCAAAACAGATATACTCCAGATGCAGCTGAAGGCACCAGAAACCACGAAAAAATAGAGAAGATACTGATCTGACACTGATAAAGGGCAACTCATCACTATTGCCCTCCTCCCGCCATGCTCATATAGACACAGCAAACCAACCTGAGGTAGAGGGAGTAATAATAGGAGAAAGGGGACTTGAAAGGTTATCTACCAAACCTTGTAACTAGTAAGATAGTGGAGAAAGAGGCATCAGATCATCATTATTAAGAGAGTATATAAGTTATTTAAAAAGAATAAGCCAGTCCTAACTCATTTCTGAGAAGTAGCTCCAGGAGACTTCAGATATATCAGAAGACAATATTAAGAGAATATAATAATACAAATTATACAGTATAAGGAGATTCAACTAATTGAGACTTGAGAATTTAAATAAGATATTTTAGAGATAAATTATCTATTCAGAAGAAAGTTGTAATAGTTAATCTAAATTAGTAATATAAATCAGAAGAATAGATATTTAATTATAGTATCTGAATCTAATTCTCAAATATAGTATAGTCTTATAAATAGTAGTTATTTTGACAATATAGAAACTTTAACAACTATTAAGATTTTACAGATATTGAAATTCTTACAATTATCAAAATCTTAGTAGATGTTAAAAGATTTAATACTTACAAAAAGTAACTCATAACTTAGCCACCTTATAGCTAGCAAACTTGTATAAATATCTCAATATCTAAAGTAAATAAATTTCAGATCAAAATAGTTTAAAGTAAAGAGAAAGTAAGAGAACTAATAAGTCTGTAGATAGATATACTTTAAACTCATACTTCTATACTCTAAGGACTAATGCTCTCAAAAAAATCAAATCAATTCAAATTAAGTTTGAATTAAATCAAATTTAAATTAAATTGAGAATCTGATTTAAACCCTATTTTTGAAATATAATAACTCAATGAATATATGTCCAAATTCAATAATCTTTAACTTATTAGATTCCCCCCCTATATAAGAGGAATCTAACAAGCTAAAGATCATTGGATTTGGATATATATTCATCAAGTTATTACATTTTGAAAAATAGAGTTTGAATTGGATCTTAAATTGAATTAGCCTTTGATTTGATTCAATTTGAATTTAATTGAATCTTTGATTTAATTTATTGGGAGTACTACTAAGGACTCTGTGAGAGTCAGAATAAGATCAAGTTTTCAAGATATAGAAATCCACTATATTTCTAAGATTAGATATTTACTATATTATACTATTTAACTTTGTTATCTTTTTCTCTCTCTCTCCTGTCTATCTATCTTACTAATAATTTCAAAGTTTACAGATATAAATATATAATAATGGAAACTTACAATCAATATAACTTAAGTTCTTAATATCTCACTCAGCCAAACTTATCAGAAAAGTATTAGACCAAAGTTGAGTTTAATATTTATATTGTTAATCAGAATACAAATCTGAAGCCACAGCTTGGATTATAATAGAGTAACAACTTTATAATATACTACAAATTATTTGTTAAATATATATTTATAAAAATATTCATATAAAAATCAATGCTTAATTTTTCTAAGTAACTGTTAGCAATTAGGGAATTTTTAACTACATCCTTAAAATGTCCCAATAGTATAATTTCAAAGCCCGATCTGGTGTTACCCTGTGCAATTCCCTAAGGCCAGATCTGGGTGTTTACTCTGAAAGATAGAGACTGTAATTTCTGAAGCCAAATGTAGAGTTACCTCAAAGGTCAAAGTGCAAATTGTGTTCTATATTTCCTACCCTCGATAAAAAGGCCGTGTTTGGAGTTTATATATATTGAGAGTGGACAGAATTTTGAAATGCTATGAATATTATTGAGGGTGGGCAGAATTTGGTAACATTTGATATCACCTTTTTAGAAGGTGGGCAGAATTTGATGCCGTCAAATGAATTCAAACGACCGTGCGCCCAAATCCACTTAGAAGTGAAGAATGACAGTTAAAAAGAATTTTTATACTACATGTCAGCTACCCTTTTGCTAGAATACATGCTTTATGCATTACTGAAAAAGAGATAGATTGATAAAACAAAAAATTTCAACAGAAATCAGAAAAGGCAATGGAGCAAACTAATGATAGAATAGACCCGCAATAATTGCTCAGGCACCGGCAAGCTGTTACACGTTGAAGAACTTTTCGTCATCCCCATAGTCGCTCTGGCTTGCACCAACCTTGTGAATAATCCAGGTCTTCCCAATCGGCTGCAATTGCGCCCCAGGATGAGCAGCATGCAAAGCGGGCTGAATATGAAAAGCATTCGCTGCAGCACCTCCGTTATAGATTGCCCTTCGCACTTGGAATAGTTCCGTCGTATTCCGGAAGTGGAAAACCTCCCGCGAGCCCAAATCTCGACGACGTGGAGGGTTAAG
>RBNI01006858.1:0-10902 GCA_003990745.1 Jimgerdemannia flammicorona | reverse complement strand
TTTTTTTTTTTTTTTTACAATCTGGCAAAGGTGTAGCCAAAATGTTAGAAGGCAAAATCAGCTTGTATCTTAATGTTTCTCAAATTTAATAAATTTTAAAAAAAAGCAAAAGAATTTTTAAGCAAGTTTAAGAGAACCTTCTTGTCTGTCTGCTAGTCAAGTATTTTAAACATATTCAAAAAAGAGAAGGCTTGAAAGCCTGGACCAATCACAAAGCTGTTTCTGCTCTTAAGCATAGGTCAGCATGTTTTAGAGGATGGATTAAACAAGGAACCATGTCAACTTTGGTGTATTAACAGTATTTCTGTCAGAATAAGTCTTTTTTGTTTATTTTAGTTTATGTTTATATTTTGTCAACTTCTTCATTTTCAGTGTATATCAGTTTGCTTTTGTTTTATTTTCTTGACCATTGTGTACACAATATTACCCTTTTGTATTATGAACTTTACTCATATGTCCATGAATTTTCCTTTTCTTGATTGAGTTACATTACAAAATACTCATAACATTATTACTGTATCCATTTCGCTATTGCTTATAATATCAAAAAGGAATTCTAAAGAAGAAAAACACAGTGGTTATTTAACTAATTCCAAATTGCTATTCTGTGATCTGCTAATAAGTATCATTTTGCTAATATTCACTGATCAACCATTAACTCTCCCCTCTATAATAATCCTACCCGTAATCGCAGAACTACCATTAATTGATGTCATTTTGCCAACAATCATAATTCACCATCTGATAATCGTTCTGTTTGCTAACAATAATTGTTGTTGTTTCATTAAAAAACATAAAAATAAAGGGCTCAGAAAATGCTTTCACACATACTAATGTGTGCAATATCCCCAAATAGCTTCATTGATTTCTACTCAGCCACCTGATAATTATTTGGTTACATTATTCCATCAATGTGGGCATTAATCTTGCTTTGGAGTTAAACTGAATCGAGTAGTTAGATTTTAGTAGTTGTCATATTTGTGACATTGGCTTTATAACACTTCTTACAGCCATGATACTATAGCCAATGAATTAGTTGAAACAATCACCTGGTCTGACAAACCTCACACTATATACCTTTGAGGGTTCAATCCTTCAAAAATAAAAGAACACATTGTATTTTTTTTTTTTTTAATTTTGTTTTTTTACATCATTTTGTATATCTTATAATATACATACCTATATATAAAATGTTATATTTGATAAAAATTAAATAAATATTGGGGTAACTGGCAAGGTATATACTTCTTAAAAATATTTGCATGTGCGAAATTTGGATTGCACTGGAAACAAGAACTGCCAGGACAGGTGAGGTTCAATCAGTGAGCGGCATCAGAACAGCAACTATCACTTAGACTGAAAGGCTCCAAAACCACATAGTACTACTAATACATCCACATGAAATAGTCTAAGAAATCTTCTGGTCCAATAGCCAACTGTAACGACATCTGATAATTTGTAGTTCTTCACATTTATATCTGTAGTCTGGCCATCTTTCACTTTGGCATTGAAGTCCATATTGAACTTTGTCAACAACTTCAAAATTTTGATGTGCCCATATTTTATATCAAGGAACAATGGCATTGACATCCAATTTTCAGTTGGCCAAGAGCAACTGCACAATATTGATGTACAGCACAGTACTCTGGTTGTTCTTGGCATTGGTCTCCACAATGAATTTGGCCAAGAGCAACCTCACAATATTGACATGCCCATTGACTGAAGCCAGGTGAATAGGCGTTGGTCTTTGCATTGGCATCGATCTTGGAGTTGGCTAAGGGCAACTTCAAATTGATAACATATCCTTCATTTATGACTGTGTGAAGTAGCATTCCTCCATAACTGGTTTTGTCTGCCCTGGAATTAGCCAATAGAAGCCTCACACTATCAACGTTCACTTCATTTGTGACCCAATGAAGCGGTGCCTATCCATAATTGGTCTTTGTGCCTTAGAGTTGGCCAAGAGCAAGTCCTTTCTTGCGAACCTGGATTATGGAAATATTATCTAAAAAAACGATATCCAACAATTTATCTTACAAGCAGTCTGTGTAGCTCATGCTGCTTGTTGTTGTAATGTATTGACAATATTAGCCTGAAATATATCCATGGCATAACAATTCTAAGTTTTTCCATGACATCAGAGTACTAAGTATTAAGATTGTTGGACTGCCATATGCGGATCTAGAAAAATAACAATTAGCTAGGATAGGCAATTATCACTAGTGAATTGGTATAAATGTTATCATTGCTGAGGTTTTTAGGAATAGTATACCATGGAATATAAAGTGAATACCTATTGAAAAAACCTCAACTTACATAGGCCTGTCAAATACCTCTGCACTAATCCCAACTTCGATACTGCCACCATTCCTATCAATGTCAAATCTCTGAGGCATTGGAAGCCCCTTCTGCTCCTGTCATTGGGGTGCTTAAAGGAAGCCAAATAGCCCATGCCCCTTTCCTTCCCTATAATGAGCGACTTTCATCTCCCTGTCTACATTATCCAATCTGTCATTTTCCTTTATACCCAACTGACAGTTTGCTATGCATCATCAACTGACTGCTGTGATGTGTCTAATAAACACATACTTTCTTGGCAAAGGTACATAGGAATTTTACCATCAAAAAAATGGAGCAAGTGTATGTAAAGTACATATTAACTAAATTTAACAATTTTCACATCTCCATAATTATTCTTAGTACCCCTTTGAGTTGCATCTTTAGCAATTAAGAGGTGTGAGCAGAGTCAGTAACTAACTGAGACTTCCACGATGAAGAGTCCAAAATCTAGTTAAGTTTAGAAAGTTGGTTTTCGATCTCTTGGCTTTTCAATGTGGGTGTGTGTGAAAATAAAAAAGAATATATATATATATATGTTGATCGGAATTCCAGATGAGAAACTCACAAAATGATTTTGAGAATGTTTGGAACAGTTACACTGATGTAATAGAAACAGTTTGGGGTATATAACCATAGCTTCTACCAACTTAGAAACATGCAGTAAAATGACAATTTAGGCGAAAATCTATGGGTGTGATTTTTTTTTTTTTTTTTTGTGAAGGGGGAAGAAGCAGAAGTTGGCAACAAATCTGACCCTAAGGAGTTACCACCCGAGGCTGAAAGCTCTTCAATGACTATTTGTTCCTGAACTATCTCAAATACCAACCACCCTCACTGATAATTTCAACAAGGATTATTCTATAACTTATTTTAGAAATGTGAATTTTGATTTCTCCATTTTTTGCCATACAAAATATGGAACCTAATGTTTTATTATTAATAGGGGATATTAAACATTTCATACATTAATGGGGAGAGAATGGGAATTCAATATACAATGGTATCTCTGAAATGAGATGAATGAGATCATGTGATCATGGTTTCGAATACGAAGACCTTGCATCTGGTCTCCTACCATTCTCTATTTATCAATTCTTCATCATGGGGGGTTTCATTAGAAATCACAGATCAATGATTGCAGGAATGTTTTGGGTGCCATATAGATGGTGCAAGGGTTTTGGCATGGCATAGGTCTCTGGCACCAACATGCTCACTTTTGTATTAGCTAGGAAACACCACTCTATCACGCTGTCCAACATGTATACCTGCATCGCATCTGGTTTTACTCAAATGTTTCATACATACACTTTACACATGCATTCAGCATGTATACTCACTTTTGCTACATCCCTCCCTCCTGTCTTCTGTACATCTCGATTTTTGTTTTATATACTGTTGGTTCTGGGCCAGTTTTGTTCATTGCATCCACTCTTCTCACACCTTTTTCTCTTCCCAAATATATGAACATTGAACTTTAATTATGGTTTTCTCTTCACTGTGGTTCCAATGTTTGCGAGTTGGGTTAAAGTGGTTCTCAATGCAACTTTACTTGAGAAGATGCTGTAGGGTTCAAACATTACAGCTAGATATTGAATGTAGTCCATCACCATTCTCAGTAGAAACCATCCCTCAATGCCAAGCCCTCTCACAGTGGCTAATCATTTTTCAGCACCACTCACCAAACCCATTAGGGTCCATTGCTACCTAGCCACTATGCATTCTTTAGATAATCTCTCTGTGCATCTCTGATAGCTAATTACAACTAGGAGATTATAAGCAACCACTAATAAGCACCAGGAAGTTAATCATCAGTCGGTCAACTTAGACCACCACAGTAATTCTCGCTCACCTCAATTCATACATCATCCCTCACAGGTAAATCGTTATTCCCCAGTAAATTATCACCCAGCCCAGCTGTAAATTGTCACCTCACTGTTAATCGTCTTCCAGTCATAAACATGACACAACTGTAGTAGATAGAGACTGCATAAGGAGGTTGTAGTGGTAGGGGGGTGTCAGTTGGATAGAAAATATGATTGTGGTAGAGTGGAAAAAGGACAGGTTTGACATTCGGATAGGTGTGTAGTGTGTTATTTAAGCAATTCATTTCTAACTCAAGCTTTCTGATTTCAATTTTATTTATTTTATTTCTACCTATGCGACATAGAATGGATACAAATGCCTACTTTACACCTCAAAGTAAGCTCGAAGGCTCAGGACAAGAATTATTTCCTTCAAGTTAGAAGGCTTCCAGAGTATGGATGCAACCTCTCCACTATTCCGATTTTCTAGTTTGACATCTCTATTGGTACTTTATTTCTTTTGAGTGGAGAGACCTCCAGAACGTGAATACAACCTTGCCACTATCCCGATTTTCCTGTATCAGTCGAATTCTCAGTACCATGTTTCTTTTGAATTGAGAGACATCCAGACAGAGGAAGCAACCTCCCCCTATTACTAGAGAGGTCTTTGACAAGATACCTCCTTCCCATTAGTTCAGAAACCTTGGCAAGTTGTTGTTCATGACTCTCTTTTTGGAAGATGAGGCTAGTCTCACTTGTAAATCGGTCCCTTTTTCAATTTACACTATAAAGGTTTGTTTATTCTTTGCGTTCTTCCCAGTGATGTACGCCTTGAATTGCAAGTGAAATGTCATAGGCAGATCATCATCGAAGAAGAATAAGTGCAACAAAGAGGTTCAGTAGAAGTTTCATGCAGTTTGATGAAGGTTTAGCAAACTTGGAATATACAGTGGGAAGCCAATATTTGTTTTTACTCTTAACTATATAACTATGAGACTGCTTATTATTATTCAAAACACTTGAAAATATGTTCAATTCATCTTGTGTCCAATTTGTTAATGATATGGAATAAAGTAAGTATTCAATGAAGTGGAAGAACTTGTTGATGTAGAAATTAAGGATTTTTGTATGTAGGATAATTCTACATAATGATTTTCGTCAATTCCTCTCCCTTTGAGGGTATGCAAATGGATCATCTTGATGGGGTAATAGATATCCATCTCTGGGAAGATGATGATCTCGGAGCGAATAAGATCTGGCAGAGGGACCTCATCAGTGAAGCAAAGTTCACTTGGATCTCAACAAAAATAATTTTGAAAAATGACCAGAACTCGATGAAGAGATTGAACTTAAAGATAGAACCAAATATTGGAGCAGATGAAAGGGGTAAAAGAAATAAAAATTTAGACTCTTTTGATGGAATACCACATAACTACAAGTATATAGTTACATGTATACATCAAGTATAGCAGTCCTATGTCAGGAGAATGCAGCTGCTAAATGCCACACCCCCCCTGGATACCTACATAAATAAACTCATTCGCCACTACCCTTTTCCTCCCCCTTCCCCTTTGTTTCCTTCGAACTCTCCATTACCCTCAATCTTCTCCTTTGAACTCTTTGTCCTTTCAAACTCTCTCCTCTCTTCTTTCACAAATCTACCCTTGAGAATAAATTTTCCAACCCTAACTCCCTTATCAAACTTCCTTGCAAAACTTTACAAAACACTCAGCCATCTCCAGCCTCCTGCTCTCCTTTCTCTAGCCTTCCTGCTCTCCTGTTCCCAGCCATTCTGCTTTCTCGTCTTGGCCTTTCTATTACCAACTCTTTTTGAATAACCTGCAACACCCAACTGACTGAAGGTGACATATTCTGGAGACAACACTTCTTTTATCAAACTCTTAATGAAGCCAATGATGACTGAGAGGCATCTCACCAACCTTCCTATTACAAATTCTTGTAAATGACGTACAATACAGATATACTGTGTAGCCACAAATATATTATTTGTTTAATTTGAAGCATTCCAGTTATTGGTGATGAGTTTGTTTTGTGCAAGACAGCCCTTGATGTATAATGTTTGATTGACATATATATTCCCCCTCTTTTATTGTCCCAAAGGCAAGTCAACTGAACTGAAGCTTGAATTCGAGGTGACGCAATCTGGGTGTGACACGATCTGGGTGTGACATGATCTGGGTGTGATATGATCTGGGTGTGACACAACCTGGGTGTGACACGATCTGGGTGTGACACGATCTGGGTGTGACACGATCTGGGTGTGACATGATCTGGGTGTGGTGTTACACATGCGCACTGAAATCTTCTAATGTCCACATCCTTCCTCTCACAAATGAAGTGCAATGGCGGTATGCTGTTATGCCCACCATTATATTACTTGTTTAATCTGAAGCATCCCATTTGCTGGCGACGAGATCGCTTCATGGTTTAAGAACCTTTGATGCATAGTATTCGACTGAGAGATTTCCCTCTTTTATTGTCCCAAAGGCAAGGCAACCAAACAAAACACTGAGCTCGAGGCAACGCCATATGGGACGACACCTGCAAAATGAGGCTCTTCTCGAGGCTGATTGCGACCAAGAGACATTTCCATAACATCTGTAGGTTTTCTGTCATAAATTCTTTATTAACGATGTGCAATGCCATTAAGCCGAACAACAGAAAGGCATGTTGTGCTACGTCGCTTATTTAATTATTTAATCCGAAATATTTCGGTTGTTGGCGACGACTATTAACAATACTCGATGCAAATGTATTTGACGGAATTATTTATTCCTTCTTGTTTATTATCAAAGGTAAAAAAATACTGAAGGCAACAAAGTTCTAGGGGAATCACCTCTGCTATCAGACACTTTTCGGAGCTATGGCCGGCTGAGCAACATCTCAAAAATAGTCCAAGCCTTCCTGACACCAACTCAAGTCTATACCCGTAACCAGAAAATCCCAAAGGCGTGCTGTGCTGCGATGACGAGTTCGTTTTGTCAATATCCATAGTTAACAGAACGCAACGCAATAGTATCCTGCCGACTTATGTATTCTTCCTCTTTTATTGTCCTAAAGGAAAGTCAACTGAACCGAAGGCGATATGTTCCGAGGGCAACACGTCTGCTATTAAACTCTTCGTGAAACTGACGGCGACCGAATGACATATCAACAACATTCCTGTGACCTCTTGTCAACGATGTGCAATATAAATATGCAGAACAACCAAAAGGTATGCTGTGTTGCCATCAAGTTGTTAGCGACGAGTTCGTTTTGTGCAAATATCTATAATCAAGGGAATTATACGCAATATTATTGGATTGATTTATTTATTCCTCCTCTTTTAGTGTCCCAAAGGAAGCTCATCTTGACAAAGCCAACTCGAGGTAACACGTTTTGGGGCGGCACCGGCGCGATCAAACTCTAATGGCAACTGAGTGACATCTCAACAACGTTAGCATTCTTCAGGTCACCACTCCTAGTAAATGATGTTCAATGCTATCCAAGGAGGTTATTTTGGATGGTTTAATGATGGGTTTCGTCAAATGGGACGATATATTAGTGGTCTGCCACCATTTTGGAAATGTCTGCCTTTCTCCCACACCCCCAAATGGCTTCGTTTATTTTTGCATGCATGAGGAATCGCAAAAGGATTCAAGTTATTATAGTGGAAGATGGAAACGATATCACACCATCTGGATGTCACCTTGGCAGAATTGAAATTACATCCTCGCCAATGCACTCTATTGCTGTTTCCACAAAGTCAGTCATCTATTTGTTTTCCCCCTTCTGGAGAGACAACCCTCACCTCCTCCAGCACTTCAACAATCTAACCAAGAGGAAAGGAATAATGGTGGATATTATCATTATCTGGAAAGAGGCAAATTTTGGAATAGATGGCATGTTGAAAGAAGGTATTGAAGTAGTTGAGGAGGCTGATATAGTGGATATTAACTAGGATGTGGAAGTCTTATGGTTGCCATAGCAATCTTATTTTTACCTACTTGTCCACAACGCCAAAACGTGAGCCAGAACAACAATCACAGCGGTGTCTGGAATGAAGATCTGATCGACGACCAGAAGAAGGATCAGCACAACCAATTGGTATGTTATACTATTATGAATCCTTATTTCATTGTTGTTTGAGTTTCTTGAGAGACTAATACCAAGCAACCTTTATGACAGAATATTTTTTACCACTTTTGTTAGTTATCTCTAAAGATATAATCAAGAAATCCGAACGACCTGTGTTCAACGCAACATCGCGGAACCTGATCTCACTCAATGTGACATCATGGAACTGACCTCGGCCAATGCGACCTCATCGGACCTGACTCCAACAAACACGATCTCGACGTCGCCCATCACGAACTCAATCTTTCAGAACCCGACATCACTCTTTTACCAGTAGGTTCACGTATTATCAGGATCTACATGTGGTCAGGGAGCTGGGGTCGGGAACCTTCGGCTTAGTTAGCCACAAGCCCAGAAAATCGCTAGCAAGCTGTTAATGAGGTGAGGGTCTCACTACACCAACTTGCGGTTTCTGTTGCGAGATGCTAATCATAAAAGGTGTCTAGAACCGGCACTACGGAAACTGAAGAGACCAAAAGTTTTGTCTTTGTCAAATGGAGAAACTTGACAGTGACGTTCACGGGTTACTTGCCAACCTTAGGGATGCCCAACTGGAGGAGGTAGCTAGGGAGGTTTTCAGGCAGATGCTGGGGTGGCCCAACATGAGGTGGTCGCTCAGTTGGCGACCAAACTAAATGGTATTGCCTATCTGCATTCCCACAAGATTTCCCATCTTGACATCAAAACGTGGAACTGTTTGAGCTCTTGGGCTTCCAATGACCACATTCGCTTCTGTGAGTTGTCGCCAGAACTTGAAGCAAGACAGGGACATTCGTACGAGCTCTTCGGCATTGATATCTGGGCACTTGTGATAGTCCTGTTCAAGTTGATTTTCACCACTTTCCTCTGGAAAAGGGCTCCCGATAGCAACCTATTATTCTCCATATAACTAATATATTTTCCAATGCACACTGCTCTTCTCCCATGGAAGTCAACTTATCAGGGCTATAATTAGCTTCTCACAAAAGGTACAATATTGTTCCTTTTGAATATAGATTAGGTTTTGGTTTTGCTATCACTGAACTTTATTATATAGCATGTACTTTTTACATATATTGAAAAGTTATGCCTTATACCCTATATTTTAATTTGACCTAATAACTATTGACAAATTAATTGGTTGTAAATATTTTATTTCAGACATTCTGACATGTCATTTACAGGGGCTTGCAAAGATTAAAAAGGAATAGGAGACTTACATCTATTTAGAACAAATGGATACATTTATAGAACTTAAGGAGTGCTAAAATGTCAATTGCATTTCGCATCATACTGTCGGGCTGAGAGAAATTCGAGTTGGCATGGCTGCCTCTCTCTTCGGCTTGCAATCCGAGAAATGCCAATGCACCGGACTATGCCTTCCAACGGAGTCGATTGAGATACACTCCAATTCCCACCAGCCCAGTTGACTATGGCAGGTCGTGTCTGTCGATTCAGTACCTTTGGTGGATCGCGGTCAAGATCCCTTAAAGGAAACGTAGGCCGCAACCTGCATCCTTGATCAAAAACCACTGACACGTTTCCGGCGCAACAGTGAAGACCTTTATTGAAAGCCACTGACACGTTTTCGGCACAACAGTGAAGATAGCATATGCAACCAGTTACAGTGAAGGCACCGTATCCACAAAGATTATATGGCGCACCGCGTCAAGTTAAGCCAGAATTCGAGACACCGAATTGACGGACACAATTTCAGTAGACACAATGAACATCTTCACTGCTCACAGACAGGACGAGGCCGCATTGAGTTTTACTCTCTACATGCTCCCATAATATTATTGGGCATGTAATTGTGTGGGTAGTGCGCAAAAACGCATTTTTGAGTCATGGCTTTGTCATTCGATCGCGGCTTTGATCCTCGGAAGCATTGTTAATCTTAATATCATGTACCTCTCCAACTTTATCAAAGGTTACTCAATTTTTCAATTAAACCAAGGCTTTCGTTGCCACTCAATTCGTCATCACACTGCCGGATGCGGCACCCACCTAGGATCCCCATTTTTTTTATCTACCGTGCATGCCTGGCGACTTTGTCAGCAGGACCTCTGTCTCTGGCAGTTGGTTTATGCCTACCTCTCAGTAAGGTGTATGATAATGTCAAGTTTTGTGACATGAATGAAATAAAGATTGCCGTCCTACTCTCCTGCAACATGGACTATAATAAATTGATCTCTTGAAGTTACTATTCCTCTGTATAATTTTTATTGACACGGGTAAGTGAAACTATCAAACGGACAAACTTGAGCCAATCTTTTCTAATAGGGTTTAATGAATCATTCCCAGTTAAACCCTATAAAAAAATTATTTTGGAGAGAGTTATTTCCTATTTTACTTCAATATAAAAGTAAAGATTAATGAAGTTATGAAGAATTTTACCATTCTAATAAAGGAGAGGAAAGTCTGGTTGCGATGACACAGTTCTGATTAAAAAAAAAAAAAATAGACTTGCCATTGTAGATTTAAAATTTTGGTAGATTTTATTGTTATTGTTATTTTGTCATCGGTTGTGAGTGTCAATGGCGGTCGTACTAATCGTTGCCTTAATCAACGGCAGCCTTTCCATGGACAATAACAACTGTATTCGATTTTCGCTTTTTTTTTTTTGTTCATATTCCTTTTCTGA
>RBNI01006857.1:0-10902 GCA_003990745.1 Jimgerdemannia flammicorona | reverse complement strand
CCCCCCCCAACACCTTTGCAGGCCGCCATCGCACGGGTCGAGCAGAAGCGGGCGGAGGCGCAACTTGGCGGCGGCCTCAAGAGGATTGAGGCCCAGCACAAGAAGGTACTTTGAAGAAATCTTGCGCGAATTGTACTATTGTTTGTCATCGTGTTTGGGTTTGCTTTGACGTTTCGGGCGGGGAAGGAGCGGGAGGGGTCAGTCCGGGCACAATTCTTGATCTACCCCTCAAATATCTATGAGAACTCAATCTCCCACCTCACCCCTGCATCATCGCACTACTTCAGGGCAAACTTACGGCCCGCGAACGCGTCGACCTCCTGCTAGACGCAAACTCTTTCCGCGAGTATGACACCTTCGTTGAGCATCAATGCTCCGACTTCGGCATGGAGCACAACAAAATCACCGGTGACGGCGTCGTCACGGGTCATGGCACCATCAATGGCCGTACCGTGTTTGTGTTCTCGCAAGATTTCACCGCGTACGGTGGTAGTTTGAGCAAGACGCACGCCCAGAAGATTTGCAAGGTACTTGTACCACCGTCCTTACTGCGATCCTCTTCCTTCAATTGTATCGGCCTGACCCGTCTGTTCCCTATCTTTTCTCCAGATCATGGACAAAGCCATGCTCGTCGGCGCCCCCGTCATCGGCCTCAATGACTCTGGCGGCGCCCGCATTCAGGAGGGTGTCGACTCCTTGGCCGGCTACGCCGATATCTTCCAGCGCAACGTCATGGCCTCCGGCGTGGTCCCGCAGCTCTCCCTCATTATGGGTCCATGCGCTGGCGGTGCCGTCTACTCGCCCGCCCTGACCGACTTCACCTTCATGGTCCGCGACACTTCCTATCTTTTCGTTACCGGACCCGACGTCGTCAAGGCCGTTACCAACGAGGAGGTCACCCAGGAAGAGCTAGGTGGCGCCAGTGCGCATACCGTCAAGTCGGGTGTGGCGCATAACGCCTTTGAGAACGACGTGGAGGCCCTGCAACGGTAAGGTTTTGCTTCTTGGTTCGTCATTCGTGCGGGTTTTCCGAAAAAGTCTTTTACGTGACTTAAACAATTTCTTCCTCACAGCATCCGCGACGTCTTTGACTACCTTCCCCTCTCCAACCGCGAGGAGGCCCCCGTCCGGTACACCGATGACTCACCCACGCGTCGAGATCCCAGCTTGGATCACATCGTGCCCATCGATTCGACCAAGGCTTATGACATGAAGGACGTAATTCAGAGGGTGGGTGCCTTCTCTTTTTTATTGCTTTTCATATGTGTTTTCGTCTCCCTTTTTTTATTTTTAATTTATTTAAACCCCTTCCGTACAACTCGAATCACCCCACCAGCTCGCTGACGAAAACTCCTTCTTCGAGCTCGCTCCCGCCCACGCCAAGAATATCCTCATCGGCTTCACCCGCTTCGACGGCCAGACCGTCGGTGTGGTCGCCAACCAACCCCTAGTATCCTCAGGTGTACTGGACATCAATGCCTCTGTCAAAGCCGCCCGCTTCGTCCGCTTCTGCGACGCCTTCAACATCCCGCTCTTGACCCTCGTCGATGTACCTGGCTTCCTACCCGGTGTTGCTCAGGAACACGGCGGTATCATTAGGCACGGTGCTAAATTGCTTTATGCTTATTGTGAGGCCACTGTGCCCAAGGTGACCGTCATCACGAGGAAGGCCTATGGCGGCGCTTATGATGTCATGAGTTCTAAGCATCTGAGGGGCGATATGAAGTGAGTCTTCGTCCCCTTTTTTTTAAAAAATTACATGCCCGTGTTCTGCTTGTACCCCCTCCTTCTCCCGTTTTTTTTTTTTTTTTTTTTTTTTTTTTATAAACCATCTAATCTTTCACTCAAATTACTCAAATTCCATCCTCCGTCCCCTCAGCTACGCCTGGCCCCAGGCGGAGATTGCCGTGATGGGTGCCAAGGGTGCCGTGGAAATCATCTTCCGCAATAGTCAGGACCGCACGGCGGCGGAGCACGAATACATTGCCAAGTTCGCTAATCCCTTGCCAGCGGCACAGCGCGGGTTCGTCGATGACGTCATTCAACCCTTCGAGACGAGGAGCCGTATCATCGAGGATCTAAGGCTTTTGAGAGAGAAAAAGTTGGAGAATCCGTGGAAGAAGCATGGGAACGTACCGTTGTAAGGAGTGGGCTAGAGGAAGATACCTACTGCTGTTTAGTGGTGGTGTGGGTGGTGTGGAAATAGACTTGGAAGAAGGGTTCACATCAGGAACTGCTTCCGTAGCTCACGACAATCACGTTGCTTTTCATATATTATATATATATAAAATTTAATTTCTGATTTAGTGAAAAGGTGGTCTGGGGCACCCTTTTTGACATCAAAGGGGCCCGTTCACGGTTACATGACATTTATGCTTTGTCATGTGTAAAAACACCTTGACAATTCACGCTCCGATGAGTGTTTTGGGGGGGCGCTGGGCCAATCACTAGAAATCTCTTACGTCACTTGCTGCAGAATGTTTTCACGATCGCCAACAATATCGGGAAAGGTTCTGGAACGGCGGAATTGCGTAACGTTGGCGAGCGGGGAAAGTGAAATTCCGCATAAGGATGGCGATCGGATTGTTCTGGAACAGGGAGGGTAAATAAGGTTGCGCATTGTCCAGGAGGCCAGAAATGGGACAGGCAAATAGGGCAACAATAATCGAAGATTGTTAAGGCATCAGCGACGGGGACAGGCGGCGTGGCTTGGGGCCCTGACGAGGCCGGGTCTGTCTGAATGTTATTTTAGCTCGCTAAACAAGGATGTCCAATTCCGAATGTGTACGGTCTGACAGTCTACCCTGCCGAACCCTCCCGTCCCCTCTTTTCAACACACCTTTATGACAGAAGCCCACAAACGTGCTTCGATCCCAACCTACTAGCAGCTATATATTTACCTTCCCATTCTAAGGGAATCCTACACAACCTACCCAGGATCCCGGGCCTACATTGCCCATGTCCAACCCTTGCAATACCAACCAAACAAACACAGTCCCCGTATCGAACCACTCTCCAGTCTGGGGCTCCTGGGGCTCCTGTGGCTCCGGCTCAGGCTCTGGTTACTCTACCACCTCGTCATCGCGCGCAAGAGCCATTCGGCGCCCGCGCTCTCCTACGCCACAACCTCCCGCATGCTTGCTGTCATCGGATAGATCGGACTCCGACTTTGGGCGTGGATGGTCTAGTGGGTCGCTGTTTGGCGATGAGGACGAGGAGGACGAGGTGGACGAGGAGGACGAGGTGAATAAGGCCGCTACTGAGTCGGAGATGAGTAGCGAAGGGCTAAGCTCCAGTAGTGCGGGCAGTGGAGATAAAATGAGTGACGAAGATAAGGAACGATTGGAGACAGTACAGAGAGGGGGAAATCGGACTCTGAACTATTGGATTAAGGAGCTGAGTCAGCTTATTGCCGAAAGCAATGGCACGATAGGGGAATTTTGGGAAAAAGGCAAGTTAATAATCGCTCGTGACTTTTTACCACAAAGAAAAAAAAGTATGGGAAGTGAAGGCGCGTTACAGAGTAAAAAAAGCAAAAGCACAGAGTAAATACTTGCAATTCGGTGGATGTAGGCTTCGGTATATAATGTCGTCAAACTAATTTATTCATGTTTACCTCCTACATTTGCTTTAGAAACAGAAATATCGTACGCCCCACGTTCCTTTTGCTCCTCCACATCCTCACGCCAAGATGGCAATGGCAGTTCGAGCAACCAACCTATCATCTATCACCAATTTTATACCCATTCCCACCAACACCACTCCCGTCGCAAAAACCAACAACGACATGGCGGTCCCGCAGCAAGCACAGCGACGTCGAGGTTAGGATCTGGATCTGGATCCGGAACGAATGCAACGACGGAAAATACTAACGGTAGCACGACGACAGGAAATGCGACCGCCCCACAGTCAGCAGTACCAGGGCAGCAACGTAAGCATGTACGGCGCCCAGGTCACGTTGGGGCGAACGCTGGTGGTGGTAACGGTTCGTCCGAGGGCGATGACTTCCGCGACATTGTTGATGATCTGACGATAAAAAGTATGCTCCTTTTCTTGTGTGGGTTGGGATGACATATTATGGAGTGACTAATATTCTTTCTTTCCTTTCCAGACCAAAAGCTGCGGTTGCGACTGAAGAAGTTCGAGAACATGTATTGGTCGATGCGACAGAAGGACAATAGCAAGCTGTTCGAGGTGCGCTACCATCACGTGCCACGGTGGGTTTGTCACGTGATCTATGCGGCGCACGCTGATTTTTCTATTCCTGTTTCAAGGATGCTCATCCTCTGTTTTTTGTTCGGACAGCGAGAAGCGCAGAGAGCTAGAGAAAATCTTACAGGCTTTCGCCGCTGACGTAAGCTAGATATATATCTTATCCCTCTTGTTATCAAATCCCAGCATGTATCAAGGCTCACTTTCTCTACCCATTCTACCCTATCTTGTAGCTTCGATCTTCATCAAAATCCGCAAATCCCACACCTCCAACGGCTCAGTCAATCCAAGAGCAAACAACTGCTGCCATGGCTGTCGCGCCCCATAAGCCATCCAACCTTTCTGCCCAACCAGTTATCGCGACTCTCGAAGATGTTCTCACAGCTCCCACTAACAAACTGCTTCAGGTGATGATGGATAGCAGTACCGATGGCTGGTTGTTTCTCAATATTCTGGACGCCATGGTGAAGGAGGTTCACGATCTCGGTGTGCCTCTCGAATACATACGACATTGCGTGCGCACGAGATCCCAAAGACTAGAGTTGAGCGAAGATGGATCCAAGATCAGGTTGAGAAGAAAAGCTAGCAATGCCGAAGGTCCGTCAAAGCCAAGTGAACATTTTGGTATCACAGATGATATCGATATGCAACATCAGGACGCCGGAGACATCAGTTCCACGTCCAACCCTCCTTTTACTTCGAAAGAATTCCAATCCCGCCCGCACAGCCCTGCAAATAACGTGTTCCCGTCAGCTTCCTCCGGTGGTGCGACATCTACGTCATCCTCCTCATACTTCCAACCATACACTCCTATCTTTTCCCGTTCCGCGACCGACGATTCGTCGTCGTCCTCTCTCACGTCGCTTTATTCCAACTCGTCTAATTCTTCGTCGGATGGCGAGAAGAACAAGAAGGCTGCTCCCGTCATCTACGTCGAGGGTGGCACATTTTGTTTGGATCTGAGTAAGGATATTGATGGCGAAATCGTGGTTGAAGTTTCCGAATACGTTCGAGCGACTAATATCGTACTTGGTGAGGCGATCGATATGAGTCCAAAGGGCCCACCAAGCTCGCAGCTTAATGAATGCTTCAATTGTGGGTCCATGCAACACTCTGTGCAAGGTTGTCCAGAGGCAAGTTGTTTAGTATTTCGGTGGCCGCTTCTAGTTTGCAATAGTAATGTCACTGACAACGCATTTCTGTCTTCCTTGTTGTAGCCTCGGAACCAAAATCGCATCCGGACAAACCAGAGAATTTACAAGGAAGAAAAAGGAAACACTTTCCATGGCAGGTGAGTCGTAAAATTCTCGCTCATCGGTTACGTTTGATCTTGAAATTACTTACTTCCTAATATATATATATATTAATGATCAATGTTATGCATTTGTAATTCAATACAACTTTCAAGATTCCACATTGAGGCGGAGAAATCTGTATCGATGGCACGATTCAAACCTGGCGAGCTTTCCATGGAGTTGAAAAGAGCACTTGGTCTTGTCAATCCGAATGATGAAGGCGGAGACTTACAACCAGAGCGTTTGCCACCTTACTACCACCGCATGAGAGTATATGGGTATCCGCCAGGATATCTGGGATTCGCTGAAGGTGATGGTGAGTGTTATAGCTGACATCATTGAAGTTTTGGGGCAGTTGTATTTGGTTCGCAGCATTTATTGGTTGATTGGATTTGCCTTAATAATTCTCATCTTTCCATTTATCTAATAGATCCGTATGAAATTGGAAGACAAAAAAGAAGAAAGATCACCACTTTCAACGGTGATCTCGACAACGCACGTGAAGATATATCAGAGGAGGAAGAGATCATCAAAATCTTCGGAAATGAGAGGAGTAACGGAGCAGCGGATAGTTTTGCGGATGAGGATGAAGATACCCTTGTCGCGAAGGAAATAGTTGAGGGAACTGAGGCCGCAGATCAACTCACTATGTCAACGAAAAAGCGAAAGGCGGAAGAGATGAAGCTGGACGCAGGCCCGGAATATGCCGAACCCGATGGGGAGATGCGTCGAAAAATTGCCTTGGAGATTCAACTACACAAGTTACAATTTGCGGAAAGGAAACGAAGAAACATGCGCTTGGTTAAGTATCCGGGGATGGATTGGGATGCATCTGTCGAAAGCTTCTCAGCGTTCATCTACGGATATGGCGCTAAATCGGCGAATGACACGTCGTCATCGAGTTTCAGTAATGACAGCAACAATACCTCGGTGGAAAATCATCCGTGGAATCAACAACAAAGACAGGGGCCGACGATAGGGAACGAGTACAATCACACTTATGCACATTATACCTATGATCCTCAACAGTATCAACAACAACATCAACAACAACATCAACAACAACAACAACATCAACATCAACAACAACAACAACATCAACAACAACAACAACAACAGTATGCATATACGTATGGGCAGTATGGTCAACATGCCACGCACGCTTCGTCATCATATTCATCGTCAGAAGCGGTGCTCCAGTGGCAAAGTGCAAATTACGCGTACGCTGCGGCAGCAGCCGCTCCAAGCGCCTACCCATCCTTTTACCTGCACCCTCTACCGACACCATCTTCGTATCTTCCTCCACCACCACCTGCAGCACCATCAAGTCTTTTGCTCTCTGCCATGAGGATGAGTAAGCCGGAAGGCGTCCTCGCCACTGATGACGACGATATGGACATCTCGGAACCGGAGTCAGGGGGCACACTCGAGCCCCATAAGAAATCGGCTTCGTCGGCATTTCTATTTCAGGAGACGCATAGCATAGAACTGCCGGAAGATCGCACTGAGTCGTCGAATGTTTCAGGGACCAATTCGTCACAACAATCATCAGTCTCTTCCAATTCTCTATCACTACCGAGACGCAGTACCACGCCTCAACGACTCCGCTCCTTGCGGAAGGCCGAAGAATCGTTGGTTGGTCATGCGACCCAGCAGCGTGAGGCGTAGTTAGTAAAAAGGTTTCAGGCAGGACGTTTTGGTCTCGGGGAATGTTGATTAGGCAAGATGTCGTGTACGTACAAATTAAGAGTTTTACCACTGCGTACATAGAAAAAAATTATTTGGAACGAACAATTTTACTAGTAAATAGCGATCTAGATGTGTTCTAGTACAACTCTTTTTTTCAATTACGTAAATTTGATCATCTGTTTCCTGCTACTTTCGTTGTCAGTTGTTGAACCATGGTCGACATTGAAGGCGTGGATCCAGTCAGTGAAGTATGACGCCAATCTAGGTCCTGAAGTCCTGAAGTGTAACATGGTGCTCGACAGGATTACGGACACAAGCATCATTTCCGGTGCTAAACTGTGCAGTCGTCTTCAATTGCATCTTTGTCGTTTGAAAGAATTCACCACTCGCATGGTCGTCAATGAGCTGCATAGAGGCAGACATTTTTTAGTCGTTACAAATCGGCATCCTTTTTGTTATGAACCCACTCAATGACAAACAAAACCCTCTGCCTTAGCCTACACTGACCATCCCCGAATGCCCATCCACACCGGCAAAACTGCTTTCTTGCTGCTCTACTAGCACCGCGCTCTCCAGCATTCCCTCTTCTTCTATGCAGCCTTCCTCGTCCGAAGACACGTGATCCATCGCATACAACTCTGTGTACATTCGCACGAGCGAGTTGTAGCCATCGATGTCGCCACATCGTAACAGGTTTGCGGCGTCGCAGTTGAGGGGCGAGCTCGGCTCCGGATGCACGAGGAGTAAGGAGATGGCGAGGAGCGTGGACTGAAGCGTCCAAGCGGGAGACCAGGTGGTTTTGAGGATGTCAAGGCAGATCTCGCCGCTCTGTTGGAGTTTAGTGCAGGAGATATTTCCGTAAACCATACCAGCGGCCGAACGAACGGATAGCTTTAAAGCATAGCCATACGATTTACCTTGAAGTGCACGTTGGGGTGGCAGATTGTGGTGACGAACTTGATGGTGGGCGGGTGAATCGGGTAGGACTGAGGTACTGTGATACGCAATTCAAACACGCCCCCTGGTGGGCGTTCATCATGCACAGTAGTCAATGAGCACAAGGAACAAGAATTGCGACATTAAGGTATCGCGGTGGGTTCATACCTTCGTAGGCGGTGCCCGTAGCCCCACGGAGGAGCGCCCTCCAGTTCAGCAGGTCGTCGTCGTCCACGAGGCGAAGCTCCAAGATATCCGGGTTCTCGCAGGGGTCGTGCAACTCCTTCAGCAGTCGGCGGGATACTGTGTCCATCGTTGGGTTTCAAGGTGGCATCAGGAAAGGCGGGGAGGTATTGAGCATGGATGTGGTCGATGATCGATAAGGACAATGTTTGGGGGAGCGGCCGACCACACACGCCACCCCACAGACGCATTCCCACGCTGCCACCCAGAGAGCCCGAGACAGGCTAGAGGAGTGTCATTGATATACTGAAAGGCATGTCATCTATCATCGTTTCCAAGGAATGAACATTCAGCAAGCCAGCCAGCTATGGTACTTTTCGATGGGATCATGGTTCTGTATAGGACCTTCATCGCTCCATATCGAGATTTCGAGCAAGCTCGCTAATGCCACTGGTTTTATAAGGAGTTTGCAAGGCGTAGTTAATAAATGTGTGGTTGATTTCACATAATAGCTAGAAGAACACACATCGAACATATTACTTGCGATAGCAATGATTTATAAGAACACACAGGTCGCTTCACTAAAGTGCTAGTACTAAGAGACAATGCCAGTTCAGACTCTCGGCGGTTAGGCCAGATCTGGAAGATAGTCATAAGGACCATGCAAATACAGTACGCCAGCTTACATAGTATTGGAAACCGAAAACGAATGAAAGAAGGCATTGAGGGGTATCATGTGACACTACGAACGGCTAGTGGGCCTTGGATAAAGAAGTCGGACATACGATCGTGGGAATGCAACCTCCCATACGGTTCAAACCCAGTTTACTTTGAGGCGGGACCTTACGCATATCATTTATGGCCCGGCGAATTATCGTTTAGTTGGAGAAAAAAAAAAAAAAAATATGAGTGAAGCAGTTCGAATAAAGTTTGGCATGTTTGGTAACTTATCAGAGCTCTAAGGTTTCAAAATATCAATTGATAAGCATTGTTGCTACCTCATGTGCAACTTCGGCATCGACGCCGTTTAGACTTATCATCCGGTCTATATCCCCGATAGAACACGAAAGGGAGGGCGATAAAAGGGGACAAGATTGCCGTTCGTACGTGGTATCACGGAGGAATGTGATGCGTTTGGGTTTTTTGTGTTCCATCACGCCCGTCTTATCTTTTATTCAGCTTTTGGGACTTTATGCCGTAGCCCGGGGAGGGCTTCCTTGCCAATTATCGCTCGCGTATGGCCAATTCGCGTAAGGAGGACAGTACAACATGAGGATCGAGATCCGCCGGTGTTCCGATTCCTGTCATATGGTCCTGAAAGATCGGTGCTACTTGAAACCTTTTGGCAGACCATCCGGCTTGTTTCCACTTTTCTCTTTTTGCATCGTGAACGGAAGCAGATCATAGAGGTCGAACGATCTTCGCGGACAATAAAATCATGTCGTCAAATAAACAAACCAAACAAGAGGTCAATGATGCAGACGAAGCGCGTCTCAACCAGCTGGGCTATCGACAGGTACGCCATGGAGCCACGACGAACCATATTCATTTAATAACGTTTGCAAAAAAAAAAAAAAAAAAAAAAAAAAATCGTTTGCCCATTTTTTTTTTTTTTGGATGTTTTGCAATCGACTTCACTTTGCAGGAGCTAAAGCGCGAGTTGACGACCTTTACAAATTATGGTATCGCTCTCTCTCTTGTTTGTATCTGTTCGGGCCTGACGAGTTTGTTCGCCTATGGTCTGACGACCGGAGGACCGGTAAGGATGACATTGTTGATGCTATCGTATAATTGTGTGGTGGTTGCTTGGTTCGGATTTCTGACCAGATTTCTTCCGAACGTAGGTTGTTATGACCTGGGGTTGGCTCATAGTTTCTTTCTTCACCATCATGGTTGGGCTTGCGATGGCTGGTAGGCGTTGTCGTCTTATTGTGTTGTGTCATACCATGTCGTGGAGATTCGTCGATAACACGTGTTCTATATATTCAGAGATTTGCTCTGCATATCCGACGTCTGGAGGATTGGTATGATTATGTTTCATATTTTCTCGGAGCGTCTCTTAAAAACCAAAAATCTCAATCCCATTTTATTTTTTATTTTTTTTATAGTACTTCTGGAGCGCTCGTCTGACACCTCCTCATCTGAAACCGTTTGCATCTTGGATGACGGGGTGGTAAGGAGTATGTCGTTTTCGTAATTGATGACAATGGTTTGTCGACACCTATTTACCAATTGTGCTCATGTAGGTTCAATCTCATCGGCCAGTTTGCTGTCACAGGTTTGGTTCTCTTTCATTCTGGATGGTTTATCATTTACATAGACAAGATTTTTTTGTATATATCAAAAACTGAAACTTGTTTCTCCCCACCTTTTGCTTAATAAAGCCGGGATTGATTTTGGGTTGGCATTGATGCTAGGCGCTACGATTTCCGTGGGAACGGATTTTGCCTTCAAACCAACGCCACCGACTATTATTGGCATGCATATCGCCATTTGTCTCAGCCATGGTATCGCCAATTCACTTGGCCCAAAAGTGATGAAGTTCATTACTTGGATTTCAAGTAAGTGTTTTTTTTTTTTTTTTTTT
>RBNI01006856.1:0-10902 GCA_003990745.1 Jimgerdemannia flammicorona | reverse complement strand
AAAAAAAAATCTGATAGATGAGTGAAAAAGACTAATGCAAGAAGATCATAAAAAGATATATACTATAAAAATTCTGCCCTTATAGAATCAGGATATATTATATGGAGCATATTAATAATTACTATTAATATACTAGCAGAATCAAGGAGATCTACTATCAAAAAAGATAGAAGACTCTTGAGAAACAGATAAGAGAAGAGAAAAAAGAAAAAGAGAAGGAAAAGAATAATGAACTACTAGTTCTCCTAAAAGACAGCAATGATGAAAAAGAAATTAAGATCAAGATTTAGAGAATTCACTCTGATGTAATTCTATCAGAATATAAGTTAGAGAATATAGCTGAAATGGATATTGTCACAGTAAAGGAAACTATATTTGAAATCCAGAAAACTATCCTACTTATAACTGACTATTTCAAAAGACTATATTGAAATCCTCAAAACAAGAAGCAGTTTAACTAAAAGTGAAATTACTATTGAAGAAAGAGTTATTGATTCAGATTATATTAAAGAAATACTATTTATTACTAGAAACTACAATCTTATAATTCTATTTCTAGTTAAGAAGAAGAACCACTAGTGCAGATATTGATCTTTCCAGTCTTATAGCCAAAAATTATAGAAGTTAAGAAGTTAGAGAAAATAGAAAGAAGAAGAAAAGAATTTAGATCTACTGAAAGAGAAGTATTTGCTAGTACTAAGATCACTAAACTGAATTATAAAAAGGAGAAAACTATGAACAAATATAGCTAGTACTTCTAAATAAATTAAATCAATTTAAATTAAATTAAATTGAGGATGATTTAAATTGAATTAAATTGGAGATTTTTTGATTCAAATTGAATTAAAATTAAATTGAGTTTAAATTAAATTAGAATCTAATTCAAATTGTTCAAATCAAATTGAGGTCTGATTTAATTTAAAATTGAAAGTCAAACTTTAAAATACAATAACTTAATGAAAATATATTCAAGTTTGATGAATTTTAGCTTATTGAATTTGTCTTAATAAGGTGAATCTAGTATAATTAAAATCATTAAATTTGAACATTTTTCTGTCAAGTTATTGAATTTTAAAAATTTAAGTTCAAATCAAAATTTAAATCAAATTGGACTTTAATTCAATTTGAATTGAATCAAATTAGATCTTGATTCAATTCAAAGTTTTTAAATTGAATTAAATTTGAATCCAATTCAATTTAATTCAATTTATTGGAAGCACTAAGTATAGCTATATTATTAGGAATAAATTTCTGCTCAAGAAGAAACTTAAGAAGATACTCTACAAATTTGAGGATATTCTTATTATAGATTTCAAAGATATATATTAAAGAAAAGATATCACCAGCTCCTTTCTCTGCTACTTTACCAGTTACAAGATTTGGTAGG
Organism: Jimgerdemannia flammicorona; assembly: GCA_003990745.1. NCBI lineage: Eukaryota > Fungi > Mucoromycota > Endogonomycetes > Endogonales > Endogonaceae > Jimgerdemannia > Jimgerdemannia flammicorona. The sequence goes on along the minus strand of RBNI01006856.1, from coordinate 9,515 downwards.
CAACCTTTCAAGTCTCCTTTCTTCTATTATTATCTCCTCTATCTCAGATTGGTTTGTTATATCTATAAGAGTATAGTGGGAGAGAGGCAATGGTGATGAGTTACCTTTTTATTAGTATCAGATCAGTATTTCCTCTACTTTTTCATAATTTCTGGTACCTTCAGCTACATCTGGAGTATACTTGTTTTTGTACATCATTTTTTCCCTTTTACCATCATTAATAAGGTATTGTCTTAGTATATTATAAGTTATGTAGAGAGTCAGCCAACCTTGGGCATCAAGTACTCAGTATAGGTTATCTGCAGGTCCTCAGTATCTGTAGTAGGGCTCTCTAGCTTTGGCAAGCTTTTCAGTAAGTATGGTTCTAATATAGGTAACTGTTTTTCAGATAGTATTAGGATAGAAGGAGAGATGACTATTATAGATAGGAGAAAGGGTGATAATGATGGATCAGTAGGATGCCAGACTGGGGGCAGTCATTGAGGCTGGAGTAGGTACTGTATTGGTGGGACCTTTTGATTGGTACAGGGTAGTTAGGTAGTAGGTGTCACTCTTGGTTTCTTTTGGTAATTCATAGGGTTAGACTCTGGTCATTAAGAGGGGCTGGGCCCAAAGCTATCTAGGTCAGATGTCTTGGCTATACTTAACTGAAACTAAGAGCTGATGTGGTAATATGATTGAGGTCTATAGACTTAAGTAGTGAGATATTGGGGGTCTCCTCTCACCTTACATATAAGTTCTCTACTTACCTTACTTGGGAGAACTAGGCCCTACCCACTATTCTGTACTTTGAGAAGAATTTTTTCTTTATCTGTCATTTTTACTTGAGGTAGCAGGGGCTATTCTATTGACTCAGATATGGTCTTATATATATATTGGAGTTTCAGATATACACTTTTGGTCATTGATATATGGCTGAGTTCTCCCTAGTAATAGGAAGAGCATGATGTACAGAATGAGGTACAGACTACTATAGGCTCTGCTGTACCTAGTATGGTTGAGCCACTGAATAATAGTTAGCTTAGGTTTATTGAGAGAGCAGTACTCAGTAGGTAGTGGGGGAGAGTTTTGGTCTATATAGTCTAGATTCTCTTTTAATAAAAATCTACAGGACTCTGAGTCTATAAAATAAAATAAAAAAAAAAAAAAAAAAAAAAAAAAAAAAAAAAAAAAAAAAAAAAAAAAAAACACTACACTACTACTATAATATAGATACATATAAGAGACACTGAACCAATCTATCAGAAGACAAGACTCATTCTGCTAGCTTATCATAAGTAGCTCAGAGAAGAAATTAAGCAAATAGAAGAAGCTGATATCATTAAAGAAACTAGTAGTTCTTAGGCTTCACTAGTTATACTAACCCTAAAGAAAGAAAGCAAACTTGGAGAATTTGCTTCAAGACTCTGTACTGATTACAGAAAGCTCAATCTGATTACCAAGAAGGATCACTAACCACTCTCTCTCATTAGTGATATTTTTGAGACAAAGTATAGTATTATAGTATCTTAGATTTACATATATTCAAAATTCTATCAAATTAGTCTTACAGAAGTAGCAAGTAAAAAGTTAGCCTTTATAATCTCAGATAGAACCTATATCTACTTGTAAATATTATTTAGAATATACAATACACTAGTAAGCTTTTAGTAAATAATGAATAAAATCTTCTACTATAATATAAGAAAATAGATAATAGTTTATATAGATAATATGATTATCTACATTAAGTTACCAGAAGAGCATCTATAGTATATCTAACAGATAATAGAGAAGCTAAGAAAGTATGATCTATATATCAAGCCTAAGAAATACAAATTTACAGAAATTAATATCTTCTATCTTAGCTATATCATCAATTAAGATAAAATATATATAGACTCTCTCAAGATTCAAGTAGTAGCAATATATCTAAGGCTCACTACTATTATAGAAGCTCAAGTTTTCATAAGACTTATCTCATACTATTATTGATTTATTAGAGGATTCTCTAATATTATAGACTCAATCTATAATCTTAATAAAAAAAATATCAATTTCCAGTAAACTAGCAGATAACAGAAAGCATTTGATGAGCTCAAAATTAAACTGATCCAAGTACTCATTCTCAGAAGACCAGACTGGTCTCAGAAATTTATCTTGCAGACAAATGCAAGTGTACAAGGACTAGAAGCAGTTCTTGTCTAGAAGAAAGATAAAGTAGAGTATATTATTATATATCTTAGTTGAAAAACTCAAGAAGCTGAAAAAGAATATAAATTATATAAGTTGGAGTATCTCATAGTTATCTAAATTGTAGAAAAGTTCTATTACTATCTTGCTAGAAGATACTTCACTATTCAAATAGATCATTTATATAGCTCTTACTTAACTACTAATTACTAGGTAATCTAAAGGAATCTATATCAAATAGATTATTAAATTATAAGCTTATGATATAATCATTATATACTACTCTGGAAAAACCAATACCAATATAGATATCCTCTCATAAATATTCTAAAGAACTCTCAATCAGTAAATCAACCATAAATAAGAAGCTTTATTATAGAATTATTACCTATCTGAAATAGTGAAGATACTCTAATATTTAGAGAAATATTAAAGAAAAGAAAGCTATTAGTCATATCTAAATATAAGAAGGAGTAAGTAATGAAATCAATATATAAACTTAGCTATTTGAGAGAAATAAATATATATAATAAAATAAAAAAAAACAATGTAATAACTAGGAATAGAGGAAGATATTAGACAATTTGTCAAGATCTGTAACAAATACTAAAAATAAAAATAAGATTAATGAAATTAGACTCCAGAATTAGTATATATATAGAGAATTAGTACTCTTTATATATATTATAATAGATATAATTGGCTCTCTACTCTTAACTTTGACCAGTAACTGATATATTATTATCATTGTAGAACTTTTTATAAAATAAATAGAAGTAGGATCTCTCAAGAAAGCCAATATACAATCAATTACTAATTTCTTCTACAAAGAAATCATTTGTCAATTTAAGACCTCAATATAAGTAACTACAGATAGAGAAATAGAATTTGTAAATTAGCTCTTTGAGATTCTTTACAAGAAGTACAAGATCTAGTATATTTGAACTATAGTCTATTACTCTTAGAGAAATAGATAAGCAGAATAAACTAATAAAACCCTTAAGAATATTATTACTAAGATCTATAATAACTATAAAAACTGGAATTACTATCTACTAATAGTATTATCTACTCTCTAGGATATATAATTACAAAGTACCTATTTTACTTCTTGAGAAATATTGTTTAGAGAAAAAGGTTCTCAAGAAATGCTATCATTTAATAAAGATACTATATGAAAACATATAAATACAAAAATATAGAGACTATACAAAATTAGAAAGAAGGCTGAGAATTATATAACTAAGGTATAGACTCTATAATAAAATAATATAGAGAAAATTCACAAGTCTTTAGAGATTATTAAGATAAGAGATAAAGTCCTAGTATATTAGAATATAGTGGAAGCTTCATAGTTATGAAAATTAAAGCTTAAATAGAAAGAACCTTATCTTATATAAGATATAAAAAGAACTATCTTTTAGCTATAAAAACTTTCAGATACAATTATCTTTACTATCATCTACTAAAACTGACTTAAGAAGTATTATAATTAATTAATAAAGTAATACTATAACTCTTAATATCACCAGTGCTATATATATAATGAGTTATAGAAAGACAGTAGTATTCTACTAAGCCACCAATTATAGAGAAATTCTTTAATAGTATTCAAAGTATAGTATATTATAAATTTCACATTTCAAGGCCTATTAGAACTAGACTAAGTTTCCAAAATACTTCAAGTTGGAACAAATACTAAACTTGAAGCCAAAAATAGAAAAAGAAGATTAGATTAAAGAGTATTAACTCTCTTATACTCAGATCACTATTACTAAGAAAGTATATAAGTTATTCAAAGAGAATAAGTCAGCTCTAGCTCATCTCTGAGAAGTAGTTCTAGGAGACTTCAGATATATTAAAAAACAATATTGAGAGAATATAATAATATAAATTGCACAGTATAAGAATATTTAACTGATTAAGGCTTGAAAGTTTGAATAGGATATTTCAGAAATAAATTAGCTATTCAGAAAGAAGTTTTGATAATTAATCTAAATTAGTAATATAAATTAGAAGAATAGACATTTGATTGCAATATCTGAATCTAATTTATAAATATAGTATAGTCTTATAAATAATAGTCATTTAGATAATATAGAAACTTTAGCAATTACTAAGATTTTGTAATTATTGAAATCTTTGTAATTATTAAAATTCTAGCAGATGTCAAAAGATTTAATACTATAAAAGATGACTTATAACTTAGTTACTATATAGCTAGAAAATTTATATAAATATCCAAGTAAAGAAAAAGTAGGAGAACTAGTAAGCCTATAGATAGATATACTTTAAACTCACACCTCTATATCTTGAGAACTCTGCAAGAGTCAGAATAAGATTATGTTTCAAAATACAGAAATTCACCATACTTCTGAAGTTAGATATCTACTATATTATATTATATAACTAGATCTATATTTAATATATATTATTTAATAGTATATCTATATTTTTTACTATTTAAATTTATAGCAAAAAGATATATTATTTTATAATAGTAGAGATTATCTTAATATTTTTTATTTTAAAAAAAAACTCTATAATAAATTTTAATATTTTGTAAAATCTACAAAATAATAAATAATTAGTAATATTATTATTAATTCTTAAATATTTTTAATAAAAGAAATATAAAATCTTTATATATCTTTTATTCTATAAGAGAAAATATAGCTAAATAGCTGATTTTTATTTCAAAAAAATATTAGTAAAATTTTTTTATAAAGTTATTATTAATTTATAAATAAAACTTTAAAAGCTAAATTTAGGATTAAGATATATTATATAAAAATTAAATAAAAAATTTTAATTATAAATTACAAGATTTATAATATTTAATATAGTAATTTCTGATATAATATTTCAGTAAGATAAAAGTTATTCTAAAGTCAAATTTTTTTCTATAATATTTTAATAAGTTCTATATAAATTCAAATATATTATCTTTATAAATTATTATATTATCTTAGATATTAATATTTATTTATACATATTTTAAAGACTAGTAATTTATAATTATATGTTATGTACTTCCTTTGCCAATGTCGGTTCGAGTCTCATCTGACAGCAGACGGTAACGTCAAGCAAAAAAGAAAAAAAGGAAATGTTCAAAGTGAAACTCAACGCCTCTTATCAATACCGACTACCTTGGTTTGTTGAGTGCTATGTGGGTGATGGGGTGGAGGTGGTCATAAAGCCACCAAAAACACCACCTTTTTACGCACTCTTATCTCATTAGCCAATCAAATGAAAAAACTACGACGTAGTGTAAAAAATTACCGTACTTCAAAGGTTCTCACTGCCGCAAGATTCGAATTACCGTTCAACAATATACCAGAAACTCACATCTTGATGAAGCGTATTATATTACTCCAAAGTAATTCGACATATAACAACCCATACACGGCAAAAGAAGAACAAAAGTTGTCAATATTACCAGAGATACTGACGCTGAACTGGAGTTGCTCTCCGTCAGATCAAAATCAAAATCCCAAGTGCTGGTATACACATTCCTCGGGGATGAAGGCTATATGAAACGTTTAGGGCTTGCGACGGGAAACGTGGAAAGCTCTTGCTTGAGGCCTCCGGCTAGACAGAGAGGAATGGAGAAGTAACCGGACGGTAACCAATAATATATGTCGACATCATCAGGGCCTCCTTAAATATGTCAGTATTCTCTTATAATTACGTGAGCCAATGGATCTTGAGCCACTGAGCCACACGCAAAACAAACACCCGCCATGCCCGCCAAGATGACACTCGCCAACAAATCAGACCAATCTCTCGAACATGATACCACCACCCAACTAACTACCCAACACTCCTCCAACGTACTCTCATCGATTTCTCGCCCAACCTCATCATGTTCATCGTCGGCCTCCTCTTCGCCCTAACCGGCAACGTAGTCATTGGCCTTGGCAACTGCCTCCAAAAATTCGCCCTTACCCGCGCTCAACAAAACTCCACTCTCCCCCTCCGGCACCAAAGGTCCACCTTCGACCTGCACCCACCGGTTCCCCGCCGCTCCTCCCAACCACACGTCGTATCCCCGACGGGTCTCCCACACCACTGGTTCTACCGCACGGTCTGGAACCCACTTATCCAGCGCATTACATCGGTCGGGTCTGGCCCGCTCGAGCCGGGGAAACCGTATTCGCGGTTCCAGGACAAGCTCTGGTGGACTGGGTTCGCTTTGACGTTTGCAGGGGAGGCGTTCGGTAACTGGGTGGCACTGAGTATGATCAGCGCGTCGACCGTGACACCGCTGGGCATCGTCGGGGTGATGGTGAACGCATTCCTGGCGCGGGATTTATTGGGGGAGACAGTGACGCGGCGGCAGCGCGAGGGGTACGTGTGGATTCTTGCCGGAGTGGGAATTCTCCTCTGGGCGACAGCACAGAGTGGTGGCGGTGGGATAGAGGATGCGATGGGTGGAGAGGATGCGATGGGTGGAGAGGTGAGTGCGCAGGTCGACTTAGACGAGACAGTCGAAGACACCATCGTTCGCGGAGGCCCGCACGCACTCGTGTTCTTCATGTTCAGCCAACGGGTGATGACTTGGTGCGGGTGCCTGCTGGTCGGGCTAGCAGTGCTCGGGTACCGGGTCTGGGGAGTCTGGCGACTAGAGCGGCTCGTACGAGAGACGGGTGCGGCGAAGATAGCAGCTGACGGGAGCGCAGTTTTGGGAGATGGGAACGGCAAGAGGGCGGCTCTTGGGCCTACAGTTCGGAGCGTGGCCGGAACCAACGGGACGGCGGTGGTGTATCACCAGCAAAGCATGCGAGTTCTGACGCTGTATGTGCTACTGACGGCGTCGTTTGGAGCCGTGGTAGTCATGACGTCCAAGCTTCTTGCACTGCTTCTCCGGTGCTGGGTTGTGTTGTCGGTTGAAGAGGCGCAAGCGGCGCAGCCGATTGTTGACTCCACCATCTCGGACGCGACGACGGCCGGCAGCCTCTCGCCCATGACGCAATCGCTAACCTTCATCTTGCTAGCGACGGTTCTGATTGTGGCGGTGGTACTCCAGGAGACAGGCAAGCAACTGACGCTGCAGTCCTTCCCATTGACGCAGTTCCAGCCCATGTTCTACGCGGCTCACGTCGCGCTCGTGACGGTGTCGTCACTGGCCCTGTTCGATCGCGCGGGGGGGCGGGTGCAAGTCGGTGGGGTTATCACGGGGATCCTCGTCATCGTGAAGGGTGGGTCCGTGTTACTAGGGTGGGAACAATTTGGGATTAGGAGGGCTGTTGCGAGGGTCACGAAGAAGGTCGTCGAGAGGGTGCATGGAACGGGCGGGGGTGCGAGTGCGGGGAAGGGGAAGTCAGTGGAGAAAGCTTAAGTATGATGGTATTGTGATCTCGTCGTGTAGCTATGTGCCATTTTTCATTGTAGAAAATCGAATGTTTATTTATTTTCGTTGGTTTATGATCATAGAGCCGGTATCCCGAATACAATCCAGAATAAAATTTAGAATGTAGAACCAAATGGAATGAAGTTCGTATGGCCAATCTCGATCTTGGGATTGTACGACATGGTGTAATGCGTTCAGGTCTCAGTTCCGAGTTTGATGTCATCTTATCCGAACCACACAGCAATTGATCGCAAAGCTCAAGAGCATGCGACGTCCAAGCATGTTGATACACTTTTTTTCTTTGGTGTGCCAGTACCCAAGAATTTACCAGCGTGACTGCTTCCACCAAAACAATGCAGCCGACAAATATCACGACGACAATGTTTCCTCAGACGTATAGTGTTGCTTATCCCAAGGATACGAGGAAAGAGAAGAATTCCCAGAGTTTAATCACTTACGAACCACTTGAAAGGTGGGAAAATTTCTCTTGACACCTCGAGCTCTAAACTGGACGCTCATTCACCAGCATCAAGAACGAACTCGGTGACCATGCAACAAGAGCCTGCCAAAAAAGCACATCTATGGGTTCATGGACGGCCACCTACCGGTGAGTAAAGACCGTGAGTTGGACACGCGCGGCATGAATGCAAGCGCTCACTTGGTGAAAGTATCTATCGTCAGCAAGTGAATAGGATGTTGGTTGCCATGGTCGGTCAATAAAGCATGTTCATTAGGAAATTCGCATACTTTTACGTTTAACCTAAACAGCTTTGTATGATCTTAGACCCCAGCAGTAGAATCCAGAGCAAGGTGAATAATATTTGATACTATCACGATTACGCCTATTGGAGGTCATCGAATAGCTTTTTAACAAGGATCTGAGGGAGGAGGAACGCCTTGCCGCCCGTTCTATAGTATTGAGCAATTTATTTTTTATTTGACTGGACAGAGCCTGGCCAACAAATCACCTACGACGTTATCGACGAAAATATACAATGTGTGCTATGATAAAGCGAAGCGCCTGGTAATATGTATGGATTATTTGTGCACAATAATGTAATTCATGGTATTGCTGGCAAGTTTACTCTTATTTCACATTGAATGATTCTTCTCCTTAGGGAAACATTGGACAACTCCGAAAGAATGGACCAGGAATGAACTTGAACCCCACTTCTGTACATGCTCCTCGACTTTAGCAAATTTCTCATGTTGAAACGGAAAAGATACTTCGTCCGCGACAATCTCTACAACGTAAGCACTTTACGCCACGGGTCCAGGGCTCGCGAATTAGCAGGGGGTTTTCATCAGAAGACCTTCGACATTGTACAACCTTGGGCGTTATATGATAGATCACGTACTATCGACACAGTACGTTTAGCTGCAGCTGTGATTAGCACGATATATTCTTTCCACTTCGTCAAGTGTCCATGTTGTCGACAAACCCCGTCTCGGAGCGAGTGGAATACTATGCCAGTAGTAACAACAAGCTGGGATTTTCTTGCCAACATCGCGAATCGTTAATTGATGAGCTTTGTATGGCGCCTGCTTTAAAAATTGTTTAGCCCTCCAACGCTTGAATCATAGCCTCAGCGCTATGGCAAAAGTCTTTTCTAAAATATTTAATTCGGAAAATTCAGGTCCAGATAATCCGAAGATTGGGAGATGGTAACATTGTGAGTTATTCGTGGGGTTTCCGCGCCAGTTTGATAAAGCTTTATGATACTTCTGAGGAAGCTTTGCCGTGGCGCTTGCGGCAAAAAAAAAAAAAAAAAAAAAAAAAAAAAAAAAAAAAAAGAAAAACGTTGAGCATCCATTGAACATCATTGTGAATTTGAAGATCTCGGTCTTGTGCATCAACGAATATTCTCTGTCAAGCGCGACCGGATGTGAAGGACGCGAACACATGTTTAACCATTGATTGGGTCATTGGATGAGACATTTTAATTCCAACCCAGAGGTCATTATGGTGAAGACTATCATCAAAAAAAAA
>RBNI01006855.1:0-10903 GCA_003990745.1 Jimgerdemannia flammicorona | reverse complement strand
AAAAAAAAAAAAAAAAAAAAAAAAAAAAAACAAAATATAAAAACAAAAAAAAAAAAAAAAAAACAAAAAAAAAAAAAAAAAAAAAAAAAAAAAAAAAAAAAAAAAAAATCCCATGGATTAATTGGTTGAATTGAGTGCTTTGCATTAATAAGATACCGCGATTATCCAGTTGGGCCCGCCAATATTGTCTGACCATTCTAAACTGTTTGGGGGACCTATTTCATCGACATGTCCTAGAAAATTATCTCTGGCTGGTAGCATCCGTTTTAACAATGAGTAGTTCACCGGTTTTATTTTCATTCAGTAATCGGTCAAAACATAATCTAAACTGAAAGTCTCATGAATGAATACAAACCTATGATTATAATACAATAAACTAGGCCAAACCAACTATAAAAACAATTACAAATAAATATCTCCCTTCCTACTGCTCATGGAAATTCTTCCCTGCCGTGGTAGCCTTGACATATCCTGCCCTGATAACCCAATCGCCGAACACCTCGCCGTCGTTCCTCTCCTTGGCATACCTTTTAATGATTGGCTCGAGCTCCGCCAAGATCTCGGCCTCCTTCACGCTCTCCTTATACAGCTTATTCAACCTCTCGCCTTTATGCCCTCCGCCAAGGTACAAATTGTACGCTCCGGGTGCCTTCCCGACGAACGCGATCTCCGCCAAATACGGCCTGGCGCACCCGTTAGGGCACCCGGTCATGCGGATGGTGATAGCGTCGTCGCGCAATCCGGCCTCCTCGACGGCGCGCTCGAGCTTGGTGACGAGGGAGGGTAGGTAGCGCTCTGACTCTGCCATAGCAAGACCGCAAGTGGGGAGCGCGACGCATGCCATAGCATTAAGACGCAGCCCGGTGAAGTTGAGATTGTCCATCTTGTACTGAGCAAGGTGGGCCTTTGTGCGCTCGAGGTCCTCTTCCGGTACGTTAGCAATGACGAGATGCTGGTTCGGGGTGAGGCGGAAGTCGCCCCTATGCCATCTAGCGAGCTCGCGCAAACCAGTCTTGACGGGGAAATCTGGCCAGTCCTTGACCTTTCCGTTCTCGATGAACATGCCAAAGTGCCAGCGGTCGTCAATGCCCTTGGTCCATCCGTAACGGTCCGCATTATCAGTGAAGTGGAACGGGCGGGTCTCCTGGAGTTTGTATCCCAGATGCGACTCAACCTCGGCCTTGAACCATTCGATACCGCGGTCGTCGATAGTGTACTTAAGGCGTGCATGCTTGCGGTTGGTGCGGTCTCCGAAATCGCGCTGGACGAGCATGACCTTCTCGGCGATATCGACGGCCTGGTCAGGTGTGCAGAACCCGATGACGTCTGCTGTGCGCGGGTAGGTTTTGGCGTTGTTGTGGGTCATACCCATGCCACCACCGACAGTGACGTTATATCCGACGAGCTCGTCGCCTTCGGTAATGGCGATGTAACCGAGATCGTGGGCGTACACATCCACGTCGTTGTTGGGTGGGACGGCGATGACGACCTTGAACTTGCGCGGCAGGTAGGTGAGGCCGTACAAGGGTTCAAAGTCCTGCACGGCGTTACCCGCCACCTGCTTATCGTCCAACCAGATCTCGTGGTAGGCGGAGGTGCGCGGGGCGAGGTGGTCCATAAGGCGGATGCTGAAGTCGTAGACGACCTTGTGGATCTTGGAAAGGTGCGGGTTGGGATTCAACATGATGTTGCGGTTGACGTCTCCGCACGCAGCCAGCGTGCTTAGCAGGGCCTTGTTGATCCCGCGGATGGTTGTCTTCAGATTCCGCTTGAGCACGCCGTGGAATTGGAAGGCTTGGCGTGTGGTCAGCTTGAGCGCGGCGCCGGCGTACTGGTCAACGAGTTCGTCCATAGCGAGCCACTGCTTAGGCGTGGCAACACCGCCAGGGCAGCGGACGCGGATCATGAAACTGAACGCCTTTTCAACTCCCATTTTGCGTCGTTCCTCGCGCAGGTCGCGGTCGTCTTGCATGTAAGACCCGTGGTGCTTGAGAATCTTAGTATCGGACTCCTTCATGCCGCCGGTGGATTCGTCCAAGAGCTCCTGTGCGATGGTACCGCGCAAGAAATTGGACACGAGCTTGTTATTCTCATCGCTGAACTTGGGGGGCTCGGCCTCTGCCACCACGTCAGCGACACCGAGCGCCAACCACAGCTCGGGGGTCCAGGCCTGCAAGCCAGTTTCGAATCCGTCTGCGTCCTGGTCGTCACCAAGGCCGAGCTGGGTCAGCTTTCCTGCGGCGAGGGCGTTGAGCTTAGCGTCGATGAGCTTTGCGGGCTTGTTGTAGTAGTGGGCATCCTCGGGCCTGGGCCAATAGTGACTATCGCCTAGGCCAAACACAGCGAATCTAGTGTCGGTCAAGTTCAGGTCGGCAGCCGAGAGCGCGTTCAGTGCGCGCCAGAACTCGCGCGCGTTGGACGGGAACTCGCCCTGTCCCGCCGTGCAGCACACGATCACCACGTTTCCCTCGCTCGCCAGATCCTGCACATCCGGGTAATCGTCCAGCGCCATCAGCTTCGTCTTGAGACCGCGAGCCTTCGCACGCGCGGCGAGCTTCTTCGCGACGCCCTCGGCGTTCCCGTTATCGGACCCGAACAGCACAGCGAGCGGCGGACCGGTGGCCTCGCCGGACAACCCAGAGAGTAGCCGGGCGTAATCCTCCCTAGCACGACGCTTAAGCTCTTCATGCCTTCCGCGAACATCACGCTCGAGAGACGAGACGACCGTGCGCGACAGGTCCGGCTGCTGGGCAACGAGCAAAGAGAGGTGGTTTTCACGCTCGAGAAACTCCTCGAGGTCGCGCTTGATGCGCTCAGAGTCGAGGCAGAAGGGCTCGCGACCCGCGTGCTCGAGCGCCGGGTTCCATCGGTACAGGGGCCACGCGCCAGAGTCGACGGCAATCTTTGTCTCCGTGAGGACGTCAATGGCGGTAGGGTTTTCGAAGGGCTGCGGGAGATAAGCGAGGACGACGGAAGGGCCTTGGAAAGCGTCGGCCTCCATGAGGACGTTGAGGACACCAGTGAAAGAGGAGTAGAGAGCGACGGATGCGACGTAGACGGATCCAAAGTTCATAGCGTAGAGGCCGATGTCCTTCTTCCTTCGTTCGCGGTCGACCTCGCCGCGAGAGTAGGGGGTGGTGTCGACGATGAGGAGGTTAACGTCCTCTCCCGATGTGATGACGTGGTGCAGGCCTGACTGGCCGAGGTCGTAGGACCACGTGTCGGATCCGAGGAGCCAGTTGGAGCGGGGTTGGAGCAGATCGACTGCGGTGTGGATCTCTGCGAGGCGGGGGTGGATTGCGTGATGTTTTTCGAGCAGGGTAGCAGCCTCACCAGCCGCGACGGCGACCTTCTTGTGTGCCGGCCTCGAACCATCGGCGGGCTTGGCGGCCAGGAGCCATTGGGTTAGTGCGCGATGCAGGTCGGGCGGTGTGTGGACTGTGTCATCGGCGAGCGTGTTTCGCACGAGGTCAACGAGGCGGTCACGGCGTTGGATCTGGGCGAGGAGCAATCCGTACCCAAACTCCGGGTTGCTTGATGCCGGATCGGAGGCCGAGGGAGTCCATACCGATGCGGCGTTGACGGCGTTGGCGATGTGGAGACGAGGCCCAAAGACCTGGTCGAGCAGCTTGACGTAAGGAGTTTCGACGGGGAGCTTGGTTGAGACGCGGGGTTCGTGCGCGGAATGAGCAGGTTTGGCGTGATCGAAGGAGTCCTCGGCCGAGGCCCATTCCTCGGGTACGTCGAGCATTTTCACACTCGCATCACGGACGTGATCAAAATGAAGGGGGAAGTTCGCCCTCGCGACACCCAGGGCCCGCTCGCGCGCTTCTCTGTTTTTCTGGAAATGCAGCCCGAGCAACGCGACGAGAAGTGCGGCGTCCTCGGCTTCGGAGCCATACGCCCGCGCGTCCGCGACAAAAAGGCGGGCACGTCTACTCCTAATGGCCCTCCTCGTCGCCGCCGGGATCGTGGCACCAAGCGCACCAACATCCTTCCAAGGCCCGTTCAAGACGACAAGTCCACCTTCGACGAGCCTATTGATCGTAGTTTCAGCGTCGGCGTTCTCGGGGCGTCGGATGGCGACGACATGTGAGCGGGTCACGAGAGACGGGAGCGGAGCCGATCGAGCCGTGATGTATCGCAAATGCGATGCGTGGCTGGACCCCGTGCGGAAGCTGTAAGCTTGGACGGTTCGCTTGGCGGCGTCGTGACTGGCCTCGCCGACGGTGATGGCCTCAGCGAACGCGATGGCGAAGGTGTGCGCGTCGGGCTCGGAGGCGTCAGAGAGTACAATTGCTTGACGGCTTCCCTCAGGAAGGACCTTGACTTCGTGACGGGACTCGCCTACGATGACCACGACGTCCGAGTCCAAATCCGCAGACGCGGATCGTCGGCCCACGACGAACTTCTGTGCGGGAGCGGACTCACCGTCAAGATGCTCCAACACGGCGACAACATCATGGGGTGCCAGATCTGCTTCTTCAACGCCATACCGTCCTCCAACAACCACGACCTTCTCCCTCGCGGCCTGTACAGCAGCGGCAACATCCAAGAACAAGGGGTTCCACGCGCTGGCGTGGTCCGTCGTCGGCTCGAGGACGGCCACACGTGTAACGGTGTCGGGGAGCAAAGCGATCAGGTCTGCGTCGGACCAAGGGCGGTAGAGTCTGACACGGATGAGGCCTACGCGTGCGTCCGAGTCGTCGCGAATACGGTGGATGGTGTGCTCCACAACGGTTGCGCCAGCGCCCATGGCGACGATGACGGTGCGCGGGTGCGGGTGGCCACTGTACTCGAGAGGGAGGTAAGTGCGACCCGTGAGGTCTGCGAAGCGATGCATGATGTCGCGGACGGCGGTGGCAACGGAGGGGGTTGCTGGGTCAACGGCTGGTTTCTGCTTGTAGCGGAGGTATGCAGATCTCGGGGCTGCGGCTGCGCGGGATTTGAGAGCGGCGCGGTAGGCTGTGATGTCTGTGTCGGTGAGGAGCTTAGACAGGATGTCTGCGGAGAGGAGATCGATGTTTGTGGACTCTGCGGAGACGCGGCGGGAGTCGAAGAAGTGGAGGAAGGGTGTTCCCGAGACGACGGAGGCGGCGTGGGCGATGGCGGCGAGGTCCTGGGCTTCTTGAACGGAGGCGGAGGAGAGGAGTGCAAAGCCTGTTTGGCGAACGGCCATGACGTCGGAAAAGTCGCCGAAGGAGGACGCGTGGGCAGAGCGGTGCTCGGCCGAGACGTGGACGACCAGGGCGGCGCCATCGGAGGCCACCTTGTAGAGGTGCGGAATCGATGCCAGGAGGGAACGCGAGGAAGCCACGACGGAGACGAGCGAGCCGGCGGACAGAGGCTCGTGAAGGCGCGAAGCTGGGTCGGCCTCCGCCGGGAGGGTGTGAACCTTTGGAGTTGCGTTCAGGAGATTGGGGGTGTTGGACTGGGCGAGGCGGGTGAGAGTGTGGGTGGCGGGGGAGGATGTTTGATGTGCGAACACGAAGACATCGTCGCTCGTTGCGTAGGCGACGGACGCGGCGGCGGTCTCACCGTTGACAATATTCAGGCCGGACATTCAGATTAGTTTCGATCGGATGGATGAGGATATGTACAAGGAACGATATATGTCCACTCGCAATTGAACGCGAGGAGGAGGAGCAGATGAGAAAAAAAGTTGCTCTGATATAGGCTATAAGCCACCCATGGCATCATATCTGACAAACCAGCGCGGGTGTTGGCATAATTTGTGCTTCTTATCGGATCGCCTGTCCAGACTAGCATCCATTCATACTCCCCCATCTTGTCTCATCGCTGAACCTTTCTGTCACCCTTCATCATCAACCTTGCCATCTTCCATGGAGAAACAGACCGTCGGAGCATCAATCGTCTTCGGACTCTGCTACTTGACGCGTCGCCATACACTGACGCGACAATACACTGACGCGACAATCTACCGCCATTGCGATTAGTCAGGCCGTCAGCCGTCGACTCCAACCTTAAGGATGTGCAAGCCGCCCTTCATATCGAACGCGAGAGCCCTTTGGATTTGGGCATTCTGGAAAACCTTGTATGTGGGTTTGGGTGCGCGGATGCGATGCGATGTCGTGCGTGAAAGGAGGATCGGTGAAGCCTACGCAAAACACGTTGAATATATACTTTTGGCAAAGCTCCTTTTATAATCTTCTGGTGTGGAAAGGATTTGGGGTGAGATATAGATCTATATTCGTGACAAGGTTTCATTTCCGAACCGAGTGACGTCAGTGTGCATGGACTGAGCTACTTCGACGAAAAGGACCCTAAACTGGGAGCATTACAGTGCTCTCCATGCATGACAGTTTTCCTCTAAAGCCCCGAGTGATGCTCTCCCCACGATTCATTGCAGCATTCGCACCGATTCTGTCAACACCACAAAAGCCAAACTCACACCACTCGCAACAGCGATGCTCGCCACCACATCCTAGACTCGCAGCACCTGTCCGCAAAACCAGGCGGCCATCACTACACTGTGTACGCACGCTTCCCAAACCGATCATGTGATCTCTCCTGACTTGCTCCGCGACCGTGTCCCTGGCCGTCGTCGAGCCTCCGTCCTCACCCCTGGAGGCTAAACTCCTTGCGAGGGATCGGCTTGCACACTCGCACCGCATCGTCGGGTCTGTTTGCCTTTTTTCTTTTTTTTTTCTGCATTAGGGAGTTGTGATGGATATTATCGCAGTTACAAGGTACCTCGCCATCATTGCCACCTTCTTTGACGCAGCAAGCAGGTGGCTAGACCGACATGATGAAGATAACTGAGCATAGCTGAGAGAGCCGCAGCCGAGCTCAGTGAGGGGCGAAAGAGGTAGAGTACTACGGGAATTGGGTCGAAGGAGGAAAGCCAATTATACAGCCTGGATCCCACACGCAGATGCTGCTCGGGCATCAAGTGCACCCTCGCGTGAGGTTGGGGTGCCAGGAAGAATATGGCTGTGGAAAAGTATAGCCCTTAACAATGTTTAGGTGAACGGTATAACCTTTTCACTGATAATGATGAAGCATCTTGTATCCAATTTTCATGTTTTCATCCATTTAGACGAAAAGTCTCTCAATTCAACCTGAAATCCATCTCTCCTTTGCTCGTCAGGCTATAGGTCTGGACACCCTGAGACCAGCATCAACAGAATCCATTGTTATGCCCCAGGTCTCAGGATTTGTCGCCGAAGCGTTCCTCTTTACTGCGGCGTTCGCGATGTAACCCTTCTGTATACCATACCTACTGCAACTGTGCGACGAATAACGAACAAGTCCGAGCAATTGGGGCCACATGTATCGCTTTGCCCACAAGCTTGTCGGCATTCGCGCCAAAAATTCATTTGTCTCTAATGCATTGTACATAAGGTTTGTTTTTTGTTTTTTGTTTTTTTTTTTGGAACTTTTAAAGACTTGCTCCGTCATTTGTTGTTTCTCGTCCTCTTTTAGTTTGCCGACCGCAGTTCGATGTGCAAAATAAATAAATAGATAAAATAATTGTTTGTGTATGTTGTATATGGCATGCGCATCATACGCACATCAGTTTGTTGCCCAAAGCAATTCTGATTAGGGTTTCGTTTGCACGGGATGGTCAAAACATGTCACGCGCTTTGGACAACATATGCTATGTAAGTATGCTCGACGATGGGCGGTCCCGTGGCAAATGCAATCCGTATGTCAAGGGTTCAAATCAATGCTTGGCATCGTCAGCTGGCCCTTCGGCTGTTGACCATAAGCGACCATGTTTTTTGTTTTTTTGTTTTTTTGCGCAGGAAGGGCTAAGTGTAGCGGATGAACCCTTTGGATTTAGCAATCAAATACCCCAAAGTGAATATTTTTGTTTTCCGACGTAATAACTCAATTGTGGATGTTCTTGTGCTCGAAAGGACAGAATTTGTCGCATCCTCCCCGTTTTTTTTTGCCCTGGTTCTTCGCTCACCAGTCGGCTTATCCAATGTTCACGTGGACGGAAGAAGCGTGGCTCTCATGATGCATCCTCAATGTCATGGCCCGGGTTCCGCCATTCGGTTTGACTGGCCATGGGAGGCCTGGGCAGGCTTGAATTCGACTCCGATATCGGCCGGGGTGTTCATGTTATGATCCCCCACCGCCCCAATACCAAGAAAAGGACATTATGATCAATAGTATACATGTGCCATTCCGATTGCACATGAATCGTGCCAACAGGTCCAACTCTAAAGTATAATATGTATTCGGATCCGACGATTGCTTTGTTTGTAGACATTCGCTCGTGATGGTCAAGATGGCCAATCCCGCCTCCTAGTGCGTAAATAAAATCGGATAGGGAATGGAGATACCCCTCATCATCGGTATTTCTTATCAGCTCACACGGCCTGCATATGACCCTTTACCATATCGCCATTGCTTTTTTTCTTTTTGAAACCCCAAAAATAAGTCTTCAGTTTATGATACTATATCCTCCATTGTCTTTTTTCTTAAAAGAAAAAAAAAAAAAAAAAACACGTCCTCCTTCAGGCTATGATGTCAGTTACCAGTTGCGATCCATCGTTTATGTTTATGTACGTCACGTACCCGTTCTTCTCCGTGAAGCCTATAAGGGAGATCATGCAATGGACCGTATGGGATCGATAGTTTATGTTCCCCCGCGTTTTTACACAAGAGTGACAAATGGACTTTTTTTGTTGCGAATTTTCGGTCATGACGCGGAGTACCGGGCTTGGAGCGAATGTTCTAAAGATAATCGCAAATCCGCCGGAATCAACAAATATTCATCTCGGCTTACAATTATGGATGGCGTCATTTCAATAATGGGCTCGGCCTTCGCTCCCAAACCCGTCCTCCTCGCGTCGAGACCGGCATAAAAAAAATAAAAAAAAAGCTGTGCACTCACATGAGTACCGGGTGGCTGGGCTTCAAACATGTCACATTCGTTCGGCCAATCCCACATGAAATCAGCCACCGACGAATTGATCTACGGTTTCCTCCGACCAGACATACCTCGCGTGACAAATGACAGGATATGTCATATGGAGTGATGTGGATTTGCCTCTTATGGCCTTCTGCGTGGGAATGTGGCCATGCGGCCAGCGAAAAAGAATATAAATAAGATATAGTTCGTGCTGCTGCCTTTCACTCGATATCCAATTGAAATAATTGACGCTAATATATAAACCCATTCTCTGACCAGATCGACCTTCCTCTCCCAACACGTCGCGTATCACAACCAATCCAAAGATCTCACCACCCAAACCAACGCTCACCATGAACGCTGACAATGCCAACTACTGGAGTTCCGCCCTCTCCTCCTTCGCCGGCTCGACCTTGGAGCCCTGCGCGGCGCCCTTCTTCGTCCACCAGGCGATCACGACTGTAGGCGGCGTGGTCCCGCGGTCGCCTCCCTCGGCCACCTCGGCCCCCAAGAGCAAGTCGCTCAAACGGGCCATGAAGCCGACCTTCCTCGACATCCCCAAGGGTCCCGTCTTCATCAAGCACGCCGTCATGATGGACGACGACGACTTCTCCCCCTGGTCCTACTCCGAGGAGATGGACCGCGAGGATGTCCCTGAGTGGAGGAGGGACCCCTCGTCCACCGGTAGCTCCTCGAGCAGTAGCGACATTCTGAGCGTTTAATTGGATGGACGGTGGGTGGTTTTCCGTGGGGTGCAAAATCCAATTCAACTAAAACTGAGGATTCTCGTCAAGATATTTTCTTGTGAGGTCTTCCAGACTGGCAGATGAGGCCAAGCTTGTTGGGTCTCATCTGTGAAAACAACCAACCTATACCATAGACAAGTGTAACATATTTCCGTGTCATCATCTATCAGTTCATCAATCTCGTAATTCTTAATCATTGCATTTCGTCTGTACTATATCAACGCATCATTTCGTACTTCTCATTAAACGAGCAAAACATAAAACGAATGGAGAGTTGTGATATTTGTGAGAGAAAAGACGATTGCCGCCATATGAGGACTTGGAGGGGAAATCCAGTGAGGCGAGCGATATATCGAATTATATATTGTTGTGAACCTACTATTACCAGCAAGTTTTCAATTTCATTAATTTTGGTCTCATCCTCTGGATTTTTTATCCATCTATTTTTTTGCTAGCTATATATTATTCAAATACTATTTTTTTTTTTTTTTTTTTTTTTTTTTTTTTTTGCCTTTTTGAGTCTGGATGTTGTAACGTAGAAGCTCCAAACAGACCCGCCCTATCGCAGCAGCACATGCCAGTGGCTTCCAATCGAATGTGTAACCCACGCAACCTTCTTCAGTAATCGTCGGACTGTCGACGGGACCTTGTTATCAATATCAAGAGCCGATCCCGCGTATCGACGTGGATTTGGTTGAGTTTGGTCGTTGGTGTCATGCCACCGCGACGAGTGGTGGGACGACAGACAAAGAGGGGTAAACTATCGTCCATACGTGTAAGGGGGTACAACGCATATTTCCGTGGTGACGTCATCTGCCTCCCCAGCCCCCCAAGTCGAGTCATGCCATTTTTGTTTGCTATGTTCACTTAAAATTTAATCAAGGGTTGAGAAAGGGGGTGAGAATAAAAGGGACCCGTGAATAATTTTATAAAAAAATAAGTAGAATACCTCAAGGTCATTAACAAAGGGATTCAGGGTTGAATTGTTGTTATGCATTGCGGTGCATGGGAAAAAAAAAAAAAATGCGATTTTCGATGCCCATCTCACCCAATAACGAAACGTAATGGTCATGCTAACGGTTACCCAGAGCTAGAACGTATTTTCATTCGTTGTGTAAGTGACTTGGCATGAACTCAAAGACAAGTTTGATGGGAGTTGCTTTCAAAAAAAGAAAAAAAAAAAAAAAAAAAAACAACTTCTCGTAAGACCCCAATAAGGCGGGGAAAAAAAAACAACGGTTTTTTTTTTTTTTTTTTTTTTTTTTTTTTT